>JAOBRG010371969.1:0-11754 GCA_027574985.1 Umimayanthus nakama
CAATATTTTTTATAATTTTTTGTTTTGAAACAAAAGAAGTCGGTTTTGTTTGTTCCCAATAGATGTCTGATTAACCCGCAAAAAATGAGCGAAATTCATATTGGACGCCGATACGAGTTGGTCGGTTCTTAGGCGGACGGCCTCTTAATATTTCGCATTACGTCACAATGGTAAGTTCTAAGCGGGCCAACGGACGTATCGTTTCCATATACTTCCTATTTCACAAACCATAAGTTTAGTTTTCTGACCTTTTTGAAAGATTAAAGATGAAACCAATTAATTCTTTGGTTTATCTAAATGCAAAATACAACAAGTTCGATTAGCTATGGTTCAAAACTGAACTGTTCAGAAAACGGTTCGGAATTTGTGGCATAAGCTCGCGCGCTGCTAATTCAGAAATTACATTGTTCCAGTCACAACTATACAATTTAACAAAAAACTAACAACATCTCAAGAAGAGTATGGCACATACCCAAAAACATCTGAAGAGTTGAATTTAATTGTTCCAAATTGCAGCAAACCTAAAAATGCGCGTGCACATAGATTGATTCGAATACTAAAGCTCATTTGTAACTTGCGTTCGAAAAGAATCTGTCAAACAATAGCCGAGTTTGACGGCAGATTTTCTGTCAGATTAATGTAAAAGAAATATCGCTTTCCCGAGCTTATTTTAACAAGTTTTAACGTAGCT
The DNA here is from genome assembly GCA_027574985.1 of Umimayanthus nakama. Taxonomy (NCBI): domain Eukaryota; kingdom Metazoa; phylum Cnidaria; class Anthozoa; order Zoantharia; family Parazoanthidae; genus Umimayanthus; species Umimayanthus nakama. The sequence continues at coordinate 692 of JAOBRG010371969.1, forward strand.
TTCAGTTCCATTTCATGTTATGAATTCCGATTAATGACGTTGAAATAATAGAGAGAAGATATGTAACGTTGCGCCTTTATACTAATCTAACTTAATATTTCGCCTTACGTCACAATGGTAAGCTCTTAGCGGGCCAACGGACGTACCGTTTCCAAACACTTCTTATTTAAAAAACCATAAGTTTAGTTTTCTGACCTTTTTGAAAGGTTAAAGATGAAACAAATTAATTATTTGGTTTATTTAAATGTGAAATACAACAAGTTCGTTAAGCTACGGTTCAAAAACGGTTCAGAAAACTGCTTGGAATTTGTGGCATAAGCTCGCGCGCTGCTAACTCATAAATTAAATTGTTCCAGTCACAACTGTACAAGTTAACAAAAAAATAACAGCATCTCAAAAGAGTAGTGCTCATTCCCAAAAACAACTGAAGGGTTGAATTAATTGTTCCAAATTGCAGCAAACCTAAAAATGCGCCTGCACATAGATTAATTTGAATACTAAGGCTCATTTGTAACTTGCGATCGAGAAGAATCTGTCGAACAACAGCACAGTTTGACGGCATGTTTTCTATCAGATTTATGCAAAAGAAATATCACTTTCCCGAGTTTATTTCAACAAGTTTTAACGTAGCTTTGTGTTCCATATCATGTTTAAGAATTCCAATCAATGCCGTTGAAATAATAGAGAAAGGATCTCTAACGTTGCGCCTTTAATAATAATGTGAAGAAGAAGAAGAAGAAAAACAATAAAAATAATAATAATAACCCAGCTTAATATTTCGCATTACGTCACATAGGTAAGTTCTTAGCTGGCCAACGGACGTATCGTTTCCAAATACTTCCTATTTCATAAACCATAAGTTCAGTTTTCCGACTTTTTTGAAAGATTAAAGATGAAACCAATTAATTCTTTGGTTTATCTAGCTAAATGCAAAATACAACAAGTTCGATTAGCTATGGTTCAAAACTGAACTGTTCAGAAAACGGTTCGGAATTTGTGGCATAAGCTCGCGCGCTGCTAATTCAGAAATTACATTGTTCCAGTCACAACTATACAATTTAACAAAAAACTAACAACATCTCAAGAAGAGTATGGCACATACCCAAAAACATCTGAAGAGTTGAATTTAATTGTTCCAAATTGCAGCAAACCTAAAAATGCGCGTGCACATAGATTGATTCGAATACTAAAGCTCATTTGTAACTTGCGTTCGAAAAGAATCTGTCAAACAATAGCCGAGTTTGACGGCAGATTTTCTGTCAGATTAATGCAAAAGAAGGAAGGGACTGTCAGCTTTGCACTCTCAAATTCTGTACCGAATTAGCTCCGCCAAATTTAAAAAACATGACACATTTGAATTGGTTTTCCCGGGAAAACACACCTTGAGATGCGACACGTTGGTAGTGTTTGGGGAAAATCGAATTCTCGCACGCGTTGGCACGTCGTCCATTTGCATCATGTGAGACCTTCTTCGCATTCGCCTTCATTTTATTTCTTGTGTGTACACTACTTTAACCGTCATTTAATAAACGTTTTAAATAAATATGAATTGCCTGACGTCTAAAAAACCAGCTTGTCGCAGAGGGAGAAAGCCATAGCTTTAAAATAAAATTCATTGCATTTAATTTGATCTTGAGTGAGGCCTTTAAGCGGCGATATTACTAGAATTAGTTGGCGAGGTCCTTTGGCCGTCGTCAATTTTGCCTTGGCCGCAATAAAAAGTTGGTAAGTCAGGCTTTTTCCGAATCCAGTAGGCAGGACGGCAAATACGTCTTTCCCACACAAAAAATGGTTAACGGCTTCCTTCCGTTCCTTCTTAAGAATTATTCCGTCCAATTTCTCCTTTGCTAAAACATCCAAATCCACTGCTATTTTCTCACACCGCCAAGAAAAAGTGATCCCGCGGATTAATAATATACTTCACAAGACCCATGCGAGCGGTAACACCTCCTGTCAAAATCTAGCCAATGGAAATTTTGCTTCTCTCCACAAAAGCATAATTCGGTATAGAATTTGTGAGTGCAAAGCTGACAGTCCCTTTCTTCTGCCTCTCTCCCCATTTCCTTTTTCCCCTGGCCGCGCGACTCCTTCCTCGCCCCGTTCTCCTATTTCACGACCGCGCGCCAAAACTAGATCAAAAGAGACGATTTTAGGACTTCTGGCGAAGGAAGGGGCTGTTTTGCAGTCTAATAATAGACATGCTAATAAGTTTCTTTCTGATGTTTCTACTTCTCTAACTGTGCAGGTTGAACTTTCGACTCGGTTTCGTGTAGGAGCTTGGTTATCTTTCAAGAACTGTGTAATGAACTTTTATAAAAAAAATTTAAAAACTAGAAGTAACCAAGGGTTATGGGAGTGCTGCGAGCAGCTACAAACACTGAAGTAAAATATGTACATTATATGTATACCAATTGTGATAAACAGTTGATTTTAGGTACATAATAAACTCCTGTAACTCATTAAAGGTACAAATGTAGATCACTTTAAATTTACTCTTCTTTCATCAAACCTACCAACGGTAATGGCTTTTACTCTCTTCTCCGTTCACACATATATTTGCCCTCTTTTTAAAAAAACATACTGTTACAGTAAAACTAAAAAAATTTTAAAAACATACTGTGAACCTGCTCCACATATCTTCACCATCATCTTTGTTGCATTTCCTGAAACATGTTTTACATCTTGTACAAATTACATGAACGTATTTATAGAAATAAGTAAGCGAAAGAAATAGCTTATAAAAAAAGCCTAAAGAGCTTAGAAGCTTTGTAGCGTCAATGAGCGATTCGTATAGCTCTGTTGCCTCACTGCCACTGGGCGATTGATTTGGTTTGGCTGGATCAGCAGTCACTGTAGGCCAACGTACTCGATCAGGCTAATGCGTCAGCGACAATGTTACTGTATCGGGAATGGTACCATTGTCAAAGGCTTTCAGATACATGTAACAAGGCATCTCCGTCTATCTGTGTTTGATCAACTGTGTCGGCCGTCCATTATTTGCGAAACACGGCAGGAGCATTCCACACGCAAGTTTGTTAGGCGAGCTGATCGAACGGCCGTTCGAGTGTAGCTCTGTTGTACTGTGGCTCTGCGAGCGGCAGAATCGCTTACATTAACATATAATTTGTACAAAAATCACTTATCTAAATTGGAGACTTGAAAACTATTAAGAAAGACCAAGAAGACGTCAAGAGCAAACTCTGTATGCTAAAAAAGGAGCTTGACAAACTTCGAGCGAAGATGGCGAACAAACTCGATAAAGATTTCTCGCCAACTAGCGAAGATGTTCAAAACCTCAGTGACACGTGTGATGGATTGATGGAATTTAAGATGGAAACGATGGCAGCCCTTGTTCCTTTTATTTGCAGCTCCAAACTCAAGCGAATCAAGTCACAATGCCACAAACTACAGCTACCAATACAACTTGAAAATCGTCGGCGTCCCACAAAAAACCCAAGAGACTGCAGATCAGACTACAGACCTTTGCCTGAAGATATTTGAGAAAATCGGAGTAAAATTACGAAAGATCGATATTGATATAGCCCACCGAATCCCAACAAGGAATGGTCGACATTCACGAAAGCCAATTATCTGCAAGTTTGTAAGGAGTTCGTGAGCGTGTTCTGGCGGCAAGGGCAAATACAAAACGACTCAAGCCGGAAGATTTTGATTCCCAACCTGGCGACTGGAAACGCAGTATTGCGATTCTTAGTCATCTGCCGTCAAAACTTCAAGAACTTCATGGACAGGCAAAAATCTTACAGACCAAGTACCAGTACAATGTCTGCTGGGCCAAAACATCTGCATTCTTTTTGAGAAAAGCCGAAAACTCCACCATCATTAAGTTGGAATCACAGGCTGACTTAGAGGGTTTGACAGAAAGGGAGCCACTGAGATTTATAAATCATCCTGCACAAGACCTATTTGACTCGGACAGCTAAGTACCCAAACAGAACCTTTGTGTATTTTCTTTATTCTGTAGTGCAAGGCCTTCAGCCCAAAAGATTGACATGTTTAACCGCCGTTTTAATTTTTCATAACATTTTCCTACAAAATTACTATATATTTAAATGGGTCGACGTAACTGCAAGTTGGCTGAAAAACGGTATAGCGCATATATGGAAATATGTTGATGATACGACTACATCTGAAGTTGTACTCAAGGTCAGTTCAAGTAACGCCCAACAAATTGCAGATAATGTAGTAAAGTGGTCCTCAGATAATAGAGTCAAACTGAACATTGACAAGTGTAAAGAACATAGGATTTCGTTCGCAAAGGAGGAACCACATTTCGCACCTATTGTTATAAACAACGAGGAGTTAGGTTTGGTGAATAGCGCCAAATTGTTATGTGTTACCATATCAAACAATCTCACGTGGAACAAGCACATTAATGAGATCATTAAGAAAGCGTCTAAACGCCTATATTTTCTAACTCAGCTGAAAAGAGCAAGAGTTGCTAGCCAGCCAAGATTTAGTTCTTTTTTATACCTCTTGCATCCGTCCTATTCTGACCTACGCATCTCCAGTGTTTTTCTATGCTCTTCCAGAGTACCTCAAGAATGAACTAGAACGTATTCAGAAAAGGGCTCTTAGAATTATTTGCCCTGGACATTGTTATAAAGACGCAATGGATCTTGCGAACATTGTTCCAATTAGTGATTATATCTTAGAGATTTGTAAGCAAACCTTTGATAAGATAGTTAATGATTCAGGTCATCGATTACACAGTCTAGTCCAACAACGTGGACCCTCACAATACGCTCTTAGGCGCACCAGGCGTTTTTCGGTTCCGAAATGCAAGACGGAAAGATGCATGAATAGTTTTATCATTAGATCATCTATCAATTATTTTTATTAGGGGCTATACATATATTTTAACGTTTTATATTGTTACTATTTTATTAGAATTAATTATTATTGTATTTTAACGTATTTAGAGGTTTTTGAAAATATGCAATTCAGCTTGTAAGCTGCAATATATTTTATAATAAACTATCTATCTATCTAAAATTTAAGTGCACTTTATGTGAACTTATCTATTTCTGTTCACGGGGAAACCTCGCTTCTTTACATGGACGATTCAACAACAGTCTTTCGTCCACAAAGCCGACAAAAAGAAATTTTGAGAAATTGACTAGTCTTTTATGACCTAGATCTATTTAGTCTAAATACTGACAGGAATAATATAAACAACTCAGGATAGCCTTTTCCATACATACAATGTAATTACTACTCTCCACACAGCTTTGAAACAATGAAAAGTATTTTAAATGACTAGAAAACTAATGGGCAAGATTTTACAATTTTTCACAGCAATATTAGAAGCCTTAGTAACCCAGAAAATCTACAAAGTCAACTGCTAGATGAACTTGATTTCCATTTTGATATAATCGGCATAACAGAGACCAAAATTACCGTTTCAAGTCCAGAGGAATGTAACGTAGTTACGGATGAATGCATTCCAAAAATTCCAGGTTATAACTTTGAACACGTTCCCACTCCTTTTAGTCCGGAAGCCAAGGCACCAAAAATAGGGTTTCGTACAATGATCGAGTCAGAAAAGGTTTGATAGTGGATTTTGGTAGAACAAGACCTACTGATCAATGTCAAGTAGTTTGTAGAGTTGAATTGTGGTATAGGTCACGAGTTATGGGGGTATTTTTATGCACCCCCTGAAATTCATGGAAAAGAGGCTCAGGCGTTTGACCACTGATAATGATTGAACTTAACGTTTATTGGTACGGAAAACTTCAAATATGGTTAAATCTTTATGTTGCGAATCCCAATTAAGTGAAAAAATATGCAAATCAAAGTCACATGACTAGCACGTGACTATCAAAAGGCAAAAACAGCATTTCAAGGCTACAAAAAACATATTTAAACGTCTTCACTGCAATAACTTTAAGAATTATCCATTAACAGCCTGCTATTTATAAAGAAGATGTCGTACATTCCACATTTTCAGGCGGGTTCTAGCTTATTCAGCCTCAAACAGCGACAAAACTACCCATTTTATCTTGTTTACGGCACAACATGAAAACGAGGCTCAGTCAGGTAACCACTTGTTAGGGCCTGTTTTCTAAGTTGTTTATGGAGAAAAACGTCTGACACTGTTACCTCTTAACGACACAAAGTCTAGCCGTACTCAAACTATGTAAACTACGGTCGGATAATTGAGCAATTTGTCCATGAGAGGCCAAAGTTCTATTTCAGTGCTAGAAATGGCATTTTATGTCTCCCTCACCCTGTTGTCAAAGCTAGAAAGCGTGAAAGTGAGGTTAAATTATGTCATGCTTTTAATCTTGGTTATGTTCAACAAAAAGGTTATCCTTTTAATAGAAATACTGCACAACACCAAACTACTTATTAAGCTCTTCACTCTTCTTCAGAGTCACTAATGAAAGTCAAAACATGTCGTTTTTGTATGCTTCAACGTCTACCTTGCAGTGGTACCCTTCCGTGCAACCCAAGTCCTCTGTTGGCACAGAAGCAGTTTTGAAAGCAGGCAGAAGTTTTGCTTTTGCACGTCGTCGGCATAGAAAGGCTTTCCGGTCCCGGTGCTTTCATGACTAGCAATGAAATAAAAAGCTCTTCGTCTCTGACTCATTCATGATTCCTCAGTTCAGGATCTTGCATCGTTTCAAAAGCATGTCTAGCTATGTCTCCAAACATTTGCTTGGTAGTTCGAGCGCTTTAGATGTTGAAGCAAACTATCAGAAGTCGGTGGAAGCATTTTGTTTTTCTTCTTTTTCTCGCAGAACATGAGGTAATGCAGCTCATCCGCGGTGCTTGTCTTCTTAGATGTATATAGGCTCCAAACGGCAAAGGCTTCGCATTAGCCAGCCGTGGTTAGGCTCAGCTCTTGTCCCTCTCCAAAAAGAGATAGACTATCCTTGTGGTCAGTGCTACGACAGAAACCATTCTGCACGCTTTTCTTCCTGATACCTGCCAAAGAGCTGGTCGTATCATATCACAGCTTGCGATTGCATGTAGCCCAAGGAGAGAATTACAAGTCTTTACACTGGTCAACAACATGGGCGATGTCATCCACTGTTATTAAACGATGTCGATCGTTCACATTGGTGCAGTCTTGGTTGTCCAAACTTCTGAAGTCGAATGAAGTCAAGGACATCATTATCCGGCGACTGGATAACGAGTCATCTGTCTGACTGTGCTGCACAGTGGGCATGCAAGATCATCCTGGTGTCAGCCTCTTATGGTTTGATCTTAGCGTATGGACCTCTCCCTACACTGACCTCTGGTCTCATTCACTGCTTTCTCACCGTCTTTGAAGCCATTCCCGATCACAAGCTCCTTCTGTAGGTGGAGCTGTATTAAACGAGTCTACAGAGGGCAACCAACAGGAAATCACACAGCTTTACTTGGTGTGAAAAGTACGTAGTATAAATCTGAAAACCTAAAGCTATTATGGAAGGTCAAACTGAGATCAAACGCAACAAACTGCAACTTCAAAATGCCGGTAACGAAAGAGGAAATTAGTGTTAAGAATAATCAGTTCAACTGCTCAAGGCATACTTTATTCCTTGGATTGGAGATGTACTTTCTACAATGCCTTAATACTGGAGTGACAGCTAGGGCCTCCGATCTTCATCTCGAGACCAACGGATGCTCCCCGTCGTTGACGCTCGCCTGGTTTAATGGAATTCTTCTAGTATTTCTGATAATACTGGTCGAAGAACACGTGGATTTGTACACAGTTGTTAGAAAAGAGTTGTGTAGTGCCTTTAGGAAAGCTCATCAAAACCTACCGGCTCCGGTAAACGTTTGACGTCAACTGTGTATGACAACCATGGAGTCAATGGTTACGACAGTCGGTTTTGGTAATGTTGCAAGTCGCTGAACCATGTTCCTTGTCCCTTTTCTAAGACTTCCATTTATTACTCTTGCGAGACATGTAGGACTGGAGACATTTCAAAGTTCAATATATTTTTCAAATAAATCTGACGCGTGTTGAATATGATTAAGAGCATATCAAACAAGTCCCAGTCCGCATTAACAATGACTGGCTTATCGCTGGATTTGACGCGGATCTTTTTGTTTGCGCGGCTACATGTCTTGATTTTTGTGTTGGTAATTGCCTCTCAGAAACCTACGGTGTTGCTGTTAATTTAGTTAATGTGCTTCTTGACGAACGCTTTTGCAGCCAGCCTTTCTCTGTACTGTGGACATCGTTCTGGGCCATATATAGATGCTCGCTTATGCATAGCAGAAGCCATCGTTGGAGCTGGAGCTGACGGGCCGCGCATTGCGATATGCCAATCGTTCCTCCGCTTGAACTTGAGTCGACGTTGATCGAATGGCCATGTCAGTAGAAACTTGTGAAAATGGCTGCCTTGAACAGCTTATGATATGATTCCCAGCGGCAAACTCTGTATTGCAATGAATGATAACTTATTCGATACTGACTCAGCGCCTGGGATACATACTTACATACTTACCAACTATAAATGACTTCATCTTTATCTTGTGGGCTTGTTTGCTTTAAATGATCACTAGTAGTTGCATACCAAATACTTTGCTCGCTTATTAGTTATATAAGATGCATAATAATTCGAGCGCCAATATAAATTGATGTTGAAGTTGTAATTCGTAAACATAAACAACACTTCCTATCACGAAGTTGCTGAGCTGCTCTGGTTGCTTTTTCAACAGAACTTTCTTTTCCTCTTCTTAATGGTTCTTATTGGCAGTCAGCCTGACAAATAACACATATTTTGCTATTCGTTTCTTTATTTTGGGAGGTAATGGAATGGCGAAGCCGTCAGGAAGCGAATCACTATCTTCACTAGCAATTCTTCAATATAATAACCAGTTGCATGCTGCAATGTGAATAACAACTTAAAGGTCTTAAAACATAACATAGAAAGACTTATTCACACCGTCTAGCGTACGACTTCCGGCTACATGTATCTTTTTTTTATGGAAACACTTTGTTCCAGCAACCGGCCGGGGCAGTCTACAACTCACTGTCTGCGCTGCTGGAAGGGTTAAATTGAGACATGTACTAGTGCCCAGGTACTGTCTAGGGTGCTTGCGGTTATGTGGAAACTAAGCCTAAACGTGACTGTAACTCGTGCAAATGAAATGTTAACATTTTGTTGGCTAATTAAAACTTTAGTCAAAAACTCACGTTCCAAACATTTTTGGTGGCGGGTAAATGATTTGTTAACTATATGAAGATTGCAAATTGTTATAACTTTTTTTTAGCATTAACGACAGTGTGGACAATTTAACAAGCCATTTCTAGCACAAAATTTTATTTTTGTTGTCTCTAGGGGGCAGGTGCTCAAACAAGTGACCTTTTCTTGCATTTTTTGAACAACGACGGGCTTTACATCATTATAGCTAACAGTATGAGATGTTTTTTCCTCGTAAACAACTTAACAAACACCCACAAAGAGTCATTTCCTTACTGAGCCTCGTTTTCATGTTGATCCGTAAATGATACAAAAATGGTATTTCTTTCAAATGTTTAAGGCTCAATAGGCAAGAATTTGGCTGAAACTGTGAAATATACAACCCATTCATGAAAATGGCAGAGTATCAATGGATAACTCTTAAAGTTACGGTTATGATGACATTTATAAAACCATTTATAGCTATGAAATGCTATTTTTTGCCTTTCGGTAGTCACGTGACCTCGATTTGCATATTTTCCTCCATGACTGGGATTTGCAACAAAAAGATGTAACCATATTTGAAGTTTCCCGTAACAATAAACGTTAAGTTTAATAATTATCAGTGGTTAAACGCCTGAGCCTCTTTTCCGTGAACTTCAGGGGGGTGCATAAAAATACCCCCATATCTCGTGACCTATACCACAATTCAACTCTACAAACTACCTGACATTGATCAGTAGGTCTTGTTCTACCAAAACCCACTATCAAACCTTTTCTGACTCGATCATTGTACGAAACCCTATTTTTGGTGCCTTGGCTTCCGGACTATTTAGCTTCTGGGGGTGTTGGATTATTCATTGACAATTCCCTTGATTATGTAATACGAGAAAAGACATGCACATCTGCTTCCTAGCTCTCTGGATAGAAATATGTCTCAAGGCAAAGAAAAATATTTTTTGCGGTATTATCTATCGCCAACACAATTCGCCTGATCAGTTTCTAAGATATTTTGAAAACACAATCGAGAAAACGATATCCTCGGGGAAAAAGGTCTGTCTCTTGGCAGATGCAAATCTGGACCTTTTAAAAAGTGAATGTTGTCATTATTCAAACGATTTTCTTTCGACGCTTCTGAGCTGTTATCTCATTCCTACCGTTGATAAGCCTACGCGCGTACTAGCCTGCTGGCAGGCTCACTTTTTAGAGGATCGGGGGAAAGAAACGGGGAGAAAATATAAAATGGCCAGGATGGAAGCGGGAGGTGGGACTGGGGAGAGGGGAGGAGGAAGTGAGCCTGTACGGAAAGCCCGCCTTTTGTTGCGTACGCCCAGATGCTTGCTTGGTGTCAAAACGTCACGCTTTATATCTTCAGATGTCAAAACATGCACGGGCGCGAAGTTTTGCCGTCTGGCGCCCGGCATGGCAATGTCTTCGACCCGTCCACACCTGAAAAACCAGTAAAAAGAGGTAGAAAGAAGCTCGAGCAGTCTGTAAAAGATTACTGTCGTCTATATAAAACTTCTTTTAAAGTAAAATACGGCAACTGCTGGAAACATCGGATTCGAAAAACATTTACAAGCCAATTTCTGAAGGGAAATTCCAAGGTCACTCACTTGCGCAGCTCTGCAATTTCACTCTTGTTTATTTACAAAAGCGAAAATTTTTCTGAACGCATGTTTTGTTCTCGTGCAAGGAAAATAAGAACACTTTACGATTCTTATTCTTCTGTTCAGACCTGCCTTATAAAACAAGAAACTGCTGAAATTGATTGTGAAACAACTGGAACTGTTAAGTCCGGCGCACACTAGAGCTATCAACTGAGCTAAGTGTCACTCGTGAAAGCTGGCGTAAGCAGGTTCCTCCAGTGTGCGGTGTCGTTTTCGGTGCATTTTGCCACGCGTGCCATCGGCGCCAAATATT
>JAOBRG010371991.1:0-11753 GCA_027574985.1 Umimayanthus nakama
GCCAAAGGTTTTTGGGAAAGCCGACAATGGCAGCTGTAAAAAGGAGAATAAGTCAATGTAGCGAACCTCCCCCCCAAAAAAATGAGCCGGCTCTCAGGCTATCAGCAACACGTCAAGGCCCACAGGAGAAAAACATACAAATTATCTGACCCTTGTCACCTTTCTAAATGGCACAGGCCGTATTAGCTCTAAATCCACAATTTAACGACGGGAACGATTGCTCAAAACATGTACAAAATCAATTTTTCTACAAACAAGTTCACTACTTTTTGAAATAACCAAAGTTTCTTGAATTCAAGTTAAAACTCAATAATAATACGCGTTCCGTGTTTTCTTTAAACTTACGGACTGAAAGTGCTGACATAATAGTGCATAGTGAACTATAATCAAACGCCGTCAGAAGGAGAGAAGCAAACTATCTGACCCTTGTCACCCTTCTAAAATGGCACAGCATATTGGCTATAAATCCACTATTTACCGACGGGAACGATTGCTCAAAACATGTACAAAATTAATTTTTCTACAAACAAGTTCACTACTTTTGGAAATAACCAAAGTTTCTTGAATTCAAGTTTAAAATTCAATAATAATACGCGTTCCGTGTTTTCTTTAAACTTACAGACTGAAAGTGTTGACATAGTATTGCATTCTCGTCATGCCATTCTCAGACATACAGATTTCATCTGTCATTGAGCTAATTATGTTCACTAACATAACGCTACTTCAATTCGCGGCCACCAATAAAATAAATCTTACCTGCTGTGTTTCATGGTTACCAGCCCAAACAATCTGAAGGAAGATCAAAGATTTGCCGGATCATTCGGCAGTCGTTGAGCTTGCTAGTTTTCGGGTTGAACAGCGCTGACTTCGGCTCATATATTTTAAATATTGTTAACTCCATACCCGGACTCTCAACGCCACTGGCATTTTTGACATGATTCAGTGCTGCCGATGGATTGAATATATTTTTTTTCTTATCTGTTGCTGACGGTCGAAAATTAAAAAAAATACGAAATGTTTGTAGCTATCGGCTGGAGCAAAAAAACTTTTTCTCGCAAAGACTTTTCATCCTCTGTGGAGTAGGGCGCAGATTTCTTGTGTGCTAAGAGAAGTCTCGCATATCGATTTGTTACACAAGAAACGTCAATCTGACGTTGGGGGAGGGGGAGGGAGGTTCTTGGTCGTGACGTTTCTTTGGAGAAAAACGTGCGAAAAATCGATAGTTCGAAAAAAACATTTTTTGGAAATAAAAGCGAAATGTATAAAAAAAATGTTATCCATAGATAAGGCAGTATGGTAGTAATACCTTTTTGCCATTCAGATTATCAAGACCCATTTTAATAAAAAAAAAATGTTGAGTAATACAATCATGTACGCATGAAGTCTATGTTGCGAAATATAAAGGTCAATCATATATTGAATTCTTTGTTTCAATGATATCTACCGTACGTACGCATTATTTCATTTGAAATTTTAGGATCAGCTTTCTTAATACTTTTATCAAGGATCGATATTTATTGAAAATTTCCGGACCTTTCGTCTTTTGACAAAGACACTTTCAATTTTTGGAGGACTACTAACGACTACAGCTTGGGGTACCCAGGTATCTCAGCAGACACACTAGAAAGGCCAGAGTACTAAATGGATCGCTAATATGATACTATAGATAAGCGGAAAGTTTATTACAAACTTAAAAGTGTTACTGGTTTTTCTCTTTTTACGTTATGTCTCAATGGCGGGCAGTCAAACTTTTTCCAATAAATCTAGAAATCTACGAGTTTTTATCAATTGAAAGTTCACTACATTTACTAAGTTACCAAGCGCTTTTCTTGATTACAACATGTTTTTTTTTCAACGCTTCTATTAGCTACAATATAGGAGACTTTCGATTGACAAATACTCATAGATTCTAGCCGACTAATTTTAAAAAAAACTTAACTGCCGGCCATTCAGTATTTAAAGGACATTCCCCTCAATGAAGTGACCGTGTCAGTGAAAAAGTTTCCTGACATTTTTGGTGTTTGACTTTACATAAGAGGTCGGAGCTGTTAGGTATACTGTTGAGCATCTCCTCACCCTCCCCTCCCTTCCCCCTCCCCTCCCCTGCTACCTGCACAAATTTTGTCAACTGCTTTCATCATTTATTCCTAATAAGGGAGTTATTTGCATTTGGCTCGAGTGCTTCGCTTTGGCGACTTCAAATATGTTATAGAAAATTTTGTTTAATTCAGGTACGTAGCCTGTTACTATTCACAATGTTTGTGAACAACAAACCACCCTGATGCTTTTCCCTTGAAGAGATTTAATACAGAGACTAGAGTATGGAGCAAATCTGAAATCTGCGGGTCGGCCATTTTGTTTGATTGAAATAGTTGAAGAATGTTGTTGTCAGGAAACGAAGAACGAGCAAAGATTAGGAGGTTCAGATGAATCAAGAAGTAAAAAAGCGAAAGAGGGATGATTCGGAACAAGTTGACGGTGAACCGAGCAGCCGACCACGATGTGCATGTGAACACGACGAGATTCAGGAAGAAGATGCAGAACAACTGCCCCAGACTAAACATGTTCTTGATTTGTCGGGAAAGGTTATTTCCACTTTCACTGAACTGACAGATATATGTTGGAAGCATCGGGATGCGCAGGAAATCCTGCTGCGCAACCTGTGCTACAAAAGGCCTCGTATCCAAAACTATGCAGATTCCGTCGAGAGCAGTGAAGACTCAGCTCCCTTGATCTCATGTGGTTACATGTATGATGATCCATATTATGATGAAAGTGAAAATGAAGATGAAAGTGAATCCTACTCATACAGAGATTCTGACGACGACTATGCTGGTGGTATATTTTATGACGACTTTTACAAAACTAAAACTTTTACAAATGTCAGAGACTCGAGCGATCCAGTTAGTAGCCATAAAATAACCCTGCTTGAAGAAATAAAACTAATCTGCCCCGGAATCCAAAGCATTGACATTACAGGGTGCGGCCCTTACGAAAGGGAACTCATTCTCAGGGGTTACTTGCCACACTTCGGATTTGGAGTAACAATTTTTCACTTTACTGACTGTGAAGTCCTCAGAGCAAGACTGTCTGAAAAACTGAGTATTGAAATAATAGACAGCATACAAGAAAATCCAGTTTTGAGAGATTTTCTAATGCCGATAAAGCCGATTTCATTTTGTTTCAAGCCCTTCCAATTTAAGAGCACAGCAAAACAAGAGATCAGAGAGCTTGTCAGAAATGGCACTCCAGCAGATAGCAGCATTAATGGCTGGACTTTGCTACATACAGCATGTGCTCTAGGAGATGTAGATCTGGTTAAGTTTTTGCTGCAGAGAGTGGGCCCCAAAGGAGGAAATACTTGCAGTGGGAGGTCTTGGGAGTATGAGAAAGAAGTTTCGACAGTCAATATAATTGGTTTTCCACCACCTGGTGTCATCGCTCTTGTTTGTTATCACCATCAATTGCTTGATCTCTTCAAAGAAGACATAACGAGTGAATTACTGTCACCACAACACATACAAAACCTTGCAAATATTCTTTTGGTAGATGAAGTTCATTTCTCTGATGAAGCAGGCACTGAGTATGACTTTTACAGCGGATGCTATCATATTAATATGAAATGCCTTTGCAGCACTCACTTCAACCTTAAGGAAGTTGTCCAGTGGCTTTGTAATGCATTATGCCTACAGCTACAACAGTGACAAGCTTTGCTTGAAGCACTTTTTGATGGAGTTACTACAACCCACTACCTGTATAAAGATGAACAAACTATTGAAGAATCTGTTGATTTCTTATTAAACTCGGGGTGTAGTGTACCAGAGAACCCAAACTTTACAAACCAGTTACTGTCAGTACCTTTGCTCACTCCTCTATTACTGAAACATGGCTGTGAAGTTCAAGGCAATCATACTGATAAACGTGGAAGTACAAGCTTGCACTACACTGTAGGAAAAGTTAAACACGAAGAAGTGGAACTCGATAAAATTAAGCAGGTTTGCCAACTGTTGCTAGACTGTGGAGCGGATGTTAATGCCGGCCCTGAATATGAAACACCAATTGTTACCTGCATGAGAAATGGAATCACAAGTCCTCATCTGTTGAAAACTGCAAATATGTGTAAATGGCTGATTGAAAAAGGAGCAGATGGTAGTGCTCTTGTACACTGGAGAGACAAAGATTCAAAGAACAGTTTCTTACACCATGCACTGATGGGGAGTGGTACAGTAGGATCTATTGATGCATTGAAGGGAATTTGCAAGCTGTTGTTAGATCTTGGAGCAGACATTAATGCTAAAAACTACTGGGGTGAAACGCCAGTTGTTAGCTGCCTTAGATGGGGTCTGGACAGCTGGAAGAATAACAGTGATGAACCTCACGGTGAACAAGAACAGGAAACTCTGGAAAAAGAAATGACAGATCAACAAACCTGTAAACAAGCACAGTCCTGCTCAGCAGTGGTGAATATGTGTAACTGGCTGATTGAAAGAGGAGCTGACAAAACTGCAGTAAAAGAACACAAATGTGGCAAAGGACTTTCGTTTTTTCATTATGTAGTCAGTAAGATTCATGAGGCAGAACCACTTGATGCAATCAAAGATTCTTGTAAACTGCTTATTAGCTGTGGTGCCGACATCAATCAGGAGAGCAGCTGCAAGGACTGTTGGACACCATTGTCCAAATGTTTTTTCACTGGTATTTGTAGTTTTGATAAGAAAAAAAACAGTGAAGAAACTACAAAGTACAACAGAGTGAAAGCAAATGAGCAGCTACAGTGTGAGCAATCATCCAGTACTTTGAACATGTGTTCATGGTTGATTGATCATGGAGCCAATCCACTTTCTTTGAAAGGAAGGTTGAAAGGGAGCAAGTTTGAACAGACTTTGATGCATATGGTTATGACATTTGTGGGAACATTTGCTGAAAGAAAGTGCATACATCTGACTAAAGAACTATGTCACTTTTTGTTGAAGCATGGAGCTCACATTAATGCCAAAGATATCGAAGGCGGGACACCTCTAATGTACTTTATCAAATTTGGTCTTCAAATCTCTCACACCTTAGATGGAAAGTATGCAGAGTTGGCAAATGAAGGCAATTCAAGCAACAAACAAGGTATACAAGATGAAAGTCAAGAACACCAGTCTCGGGTGAGCTCTTTTGTCATTGACACATGCAAATGGTTGATTGAATTTGGAGCAAATGTAAATGTAGAAATGTCAACAAGTCAAGAAAATGACCAAGGAAACACACCACTGCATATGGCTGTGCAAGCAATCTGTGAGGCACACAGCATTGATACCATAAAGGAAGTATGCAAGCTCTTGTTAGAACATGGAGCTGATATCAATGCAAGAAACAGAAAAGGTGAAATACCTATTCTAAGATGTATCAGATACAGCTTGCTTCGCTGGCACAAGGGGGGATATGGTGATAGCCTATCTGGAGAGGGCAGCTCAGTGAGTGGTTGTGTAGAAATGGCAGGTGATGACCCAGTGAGTTCTCAAGTAGAACTGGGACAGTCTCTGTCCTGCTCAAATACTGTAAATATGTGTAAGTGGCTCATTGAACATGGAGCTGAAGTAAATAGTGTGATGTTGAATCATGTTTATCAGAATAGAAACACTTTGCTGCACAGTGTTTTGCAGTATGTCTGTGACAAAAATTCTTGTAAAAAACTAGAGGAAGTTTGCAAACTGTTGTTGAATCATGGAGCTGATGTTAATGCCAGGAATGGTGCTGGTGAAACACCAATTGCCTCATGCATCAGAGCAGGTTTAATTAATGAGGCAAACTGGAATATTGCTAGAGAAGAAAGAACGCAAATAAAGGAAAGGGCAGAAAAACAAAGCAAGGAAGTTGTTGACAGAATGGGGCCTCGCCACTTTTCCAACACTGTGCAGATGTGTTCATGGCTGGTTAAATCAGGGGCTAATGTGAACATAAGGTTGTGGTATTCACAGACTTTGTACCATGTTATTATAACTGCTTTATTACAGCTGTTTAATTATTTAATGGACAATGAAAAATGTTTTGCTACATGTACATATGAACACCTTTTTACATTTCTTTGTGGTATCACAAATGCAAACATTTCTGTAAATAGCAGGGATGATGATGGGAACAGTCCACTTCATTTTCTTGCTAAACATGCTGTCTCAAAGAGGAGAAGACAAGTTGTCGGTTGCAGCTTAGAAGCAGAAGAAAATATTGGATTGGTTAATGCAGAATGCTTGAAACTGATCAGGTGTCTGCTTTCACATGGATGCAAAGTTAATGCAGTGAATGACGACCAGCAGAGTCCACTCCATCTTGCAAGTGCTTTCCATACTTGTACAGCTACCGCTCTACTTGATGCTGGTGCCTTGCCAAACATGAAAGACAAGGATGGCTCAACTCCTCTGCTAACATGGGTTTCGTCAGGAATTAATTCTTCCAAGGCAGAATGGGAGCTAATACTAAATCATGGAATGGATCCTTTTATTGCAAATGAAGCCTGTGAAACAGTCTTCAGCAAACTACTTTCAATGAACAAACCTCACCAAGCCAAATTGTTCCTTGAAGCAGTCAAGGCTGTTGATTCTAAGAGTCTTAACAAACTGGACAGCAGTGGCAATTCCATGCTTCACATTTTGGGGAGGCACAAGATTGATAGTATCCAGGAAACTTTTGAGCAGCTTGTAGAGTTAGGAGCTGACCCTAACAATGTGAACAGCTGTGGTCAAACCACAATGCACATTTTATGTGAAAAGATTGTTTTCAGCCTGGCAGAAGGGGTAAACAAGGATAAAGAACAGACCAAGAGTGACAGACCAATGGAACAGGAAGAAATGGTTTTAAATGCAGGATTTGATTGGGCCATTAGCACACTTAAAAAATATGGAGCAGATCCACACATTTCAGATAGCAATGGCCAAACCTGCATTGACTTTGCTGAGACTAACAATCTGACCAAACTCAAAGCACTCCTGGAGAAACCAACAGATCAGATAGTTGTTCCACCTTTGTTGCCATGGATACAACAGTCTGACAAGCACAAGCCATTGCTTGGACAAGTGGCGCGACATCAAAGGACTAAGCAAGTTGAATCATTCCACTATAACACTCAGCCAATAGGGAATGGAGCTTTTGGAGTTGTGTATGCTGGAATCCATGAAAAGGATGGAAGAGAGGTCGCAGTGAAGAGTATTTCACTTCCCATTCAGTTGTTTGACAGTCCAGGAAGTGAAAGGGAGATTAAGAACTTGTTACGACTTAAAGACTGTGAACACATTGTCAAATACTACAGTTACTGCAAAACTGGAGACTCACTTCATATAATTTTTGAACTCATGGATGGAAACTTGGAGGAGTTGATTTGTCCAGACAAGGAAGTTGTTAAACTGTGCAGGAATGTGATGGATGGTCTTGTGTATCTCCACTCAAAGCAAGTGCTTCACAGAGATATCAAACCTGGCAATGTCTTGTACAAGACTTGTCCTGCTCTGTGTTTGAAGCTGGCTGATTTTGGACTAAGCAAAGAGGACAGTGTGCATACTATGGCAGCAAGTGTAACGGTGATGCATAGCAAAGTTGGCACAAGGTATGTAGTGTTGTCTGTACTTAAGCACTGTGTAAACACTCGACTTGGGCTCCTGGTAGCTTAGAACTTTTCATGTTTCAGGTTCTGTCGTTGTTCGCATCATTTTTTTATGAATACATGTATGCCTAAAAGCCCAGGTTTTTTCATGACTGATTTTCAAGACCTGAGTTTTGAAGGTAGCCCAGCCTGTGCCAAAACTATTAAACAAGTACTACACTGGATCACTAAAAACCAGAAGTACCAAAACAATGAGTTTTAAACCCCCAGAATTATTATTAAAGGCATGAATCTCAAACTCATAAGTAAACAGTCATTCATGTATTCATCTCCCTGTCACTTTAATTTTTTCCCGCTTACAGTAAACCATATACATCAGGGCTTGAAATTGCGACTGATACAGGCGCATTTGCGACTAAAATTTTTGCTTTTGCGACCAAAAATTAATTTGCCGATAAGTCACAAATTTGCGACCAGTTTGTGGCCGTTCATTCCGTCACATGTTGGCGACTGGCAACTATTTTAAGCCTAAGTTAATAAAGGAATATCATATTTAAGAGTCCCGTGTCTTATTTATAAATAAAAAAATCGAAATCTTTGGGTAAAATCCTGTTTAATTTACCTTCAAGTTACGTAGATCGATCGCCCTTCTCATGCGCCATTAAAGCGGTTTCTTTAAGTTGTGTATGGCGGGTGCAATGCTTAGAGCGAAGACCGCTGATTAGTAACGCAGACACAGAACGTTTTAAGCTTCTTTTGTAAA
Source organism: Umimayanthus nakama (assembly GCA_027574985.1). Classification (NCBI taxonomy): domain Eukaryota; kingdom Metazoa; phylum Cnidaria; class Anthozoa; order Zoantharia; family Parazoanthidae; genus Umimayanthus; species Umimayanthus nakama. The sequence continues at coordinate 8,343 of JAOBRG010371991.1, forward strand.
CATTTTCCGAGCGGTCTCGTTTATTTTTTTTTGCGACTGAAATTATCAAACTTGCGACTAGTTTTTCAGAACTAGTTGCAAATTATCGACTTAGTTTTTTTCTTAATTTCAAGCCCTGTACATGTACCTTGGGTTGTTCCAGAAAAAATCCAAACACCCCCATGGATGGCAACATTATTTTTTTTAGCCCACCTTCCACCTGGGTTTCCAAGATGCCTAAAAATCAAAACTTTAAATCAAAAGTTTTATGTGTGCCTCCCTCAACAAACAGCCCTAGCTAATTATCAGTCTGAATGCTGATTCTGGTCCTTATTTACATAAAGCAAATTCCATATCTGACTACAAATTTGCAGATTACATTTGGCCAATAAAAACAAGCGCTTATCACCTGACATATTTATTGAGTACTTTTAAAAAAGACATTGGCTTTTTGATAAGACTGGTTTACTTAATACTGATCAGAAATGATTGATAATCCAGATGGACTATGGTGAACTGATTAATCACCACAGAATGTTGGTCAAAGCATTCAACCTCTTCTGTAAACTATTTTGAGAGGAAAACTCAGTCTTTTACGGTATACATCTATCAAAAATGACCGCTCAAGAAGAATTTTTTAGTCTGTCCCCCCCTCCCACCTGGATTTCCAGACCCTCTTGACCCCGCGGTCTCCCACCTTGATTTCCAGCTTGCCATCAATTTTTTTTGGGGGGGGTGGATTGTTTCTGGAATAACCCATTGTAATAGTTTGGTACATGTCTTTTTTCTTTTGTCTATATTTAATCATTACATATTCATCTATTAGTAGTATAACCTTCCTCAACCTCTTTCCCAGGCTCTTTCCTCTCCCGATAGAAAGACCCTGGTTGGGTCTGCTCACGTGCCACCCAGATTCTAGGTGGTAACAAATAAAATAAATGCTGAAGATGTCCTTAAAATTGATTCTTGTTCTTAATAAGCCTAGTGTAGCGAGAAGAATTTTATGTTTTCGGCAAAACAAATGCACATGTTCGATTGTTTTATTTGTTACCACCTAGAATCTTGGTGGCACATGACCAGACCCAACCAGGGTCTTTCTCTCGGGAGAGGAAAGAGCCTGGGAATGAGGTTGAACCTTCCTCTCTTTTAGAAAGAGTCAATTGCACTTTTTACATATATCACTGTGCATAATAAATATTTGTAGGTGTGTTGAAGAATGCTAACTAATAACTTCAGAGCTGGTTGTTAAAATCTTTGTTCAGGAGTAGCTTTAAGTAGCAATTGTGTTCACTTAATTATGTTTTGGTAAGTTCAGTTAAAATATTTTTCAGGCAGCAGTAGTCATAAAATTATTGTTAACTAGTTTGAGATTGGCCAAAAGAGCTCATTCAGTAAGATGTATTCAGATAGCTCTGGGGGACAATCCCAGGGCCCCACTCACGTATTGGTTATTCTAATGATGGGGTTGGGGAGGGGTGGGAGGGTCCAAAGATTTTTGGGGGTCTGAAATTTTCAGCCAGAAGAGATTTTTTTGGGTGGATAATCAGTAAGCTTTGGCCCCAAAGCACTAGTTTAAAAGCATAATGCAGTGGTTTAAAAATGTTACATTGAAATATCAAAAATTACACCTTATGAGTGATAGCCCTAGCAAGGAAACGGGTCTATGAATGATGCTACATTTTTAGCGCATTGTGGGTTTTCTTCAGCTCAATATCACTGATAACAATAAAGCACAATTTATTGCTGGTGTGAGGTGTTTTGTGGTATGCTTAAAAAATGCGGGTTTTTTGGATACACAGTTTCTGAGGTTTGAATCCTTTCCACTACCCCATCACTAAAGTATCTGAATTTGGACCCTGGGGTGACATCATTTTGTTTGCAAAACAGGAAAGTAGTTGAAAGCAGCTGTGTTTTTAAAAAATGTTTAAATTCAAAAAACTTCTGTTGTTTAGCTCTAAAACTGCCAAATTTCAAGACTGTCAGAAGGAAAAACCTCCCGAATTCGAACCTCAGTGACATAGTTATGACATAAATTTAAAATGGTCTCGAAAAAAGGCTTTTAAAAGTTTTAGCGTCCCTTCAAACTCACTTCCGATGAGGTTTTTTGTTATGTGTATGAGACATCACATTTTTTTGCTGTTTTAAAGCTTTAATAGCTCTAATCTATCCATATGACTAACGATCTCGTTTTGGCCATTTCCTTCAGTTTTAAACTAAAAAGTAACCTTAAGACAAAGTTTTATTAATACAGTAAAGCTTCTTTAACTTACAATCATGGTTTTTAATGAGTGAAACTTTTGCATAGTTTAAATATGTTTGTTTGTATTATTTTATGTTGGATGTTAGTTTATCCCCAATTAAATAACCTGATTGATAATCCTGATGTTCAAAAATTTTATAAGTTTATTTTTAAACTTACATGTACCTGTGTTTTAGGTGCTGGATGGCTGCAGAAGTACACAAAACTGTTGAATATTCAGAAGAATCGGATGTGTTTTCTACTGGTCTGGTGCTGCATTACATTGTGACAGGAAAAAAGCATGCCTTTGAACCAGATGACACAGGCAAAACCTTCGCAGAGGTTCAGCACGAGACTGAAGGTAATATTTTAAAAGGCGAAAATAACCTTTCAAAGAGCCTTTCCCCTGAAGCCCAGGATCTCCTAGAATGGATGCTTAAACACAATAAAACTGATCGTCCCAAGGCGGCAGATTGTGTAGAACACCCATTCTTCTGGTCAAACAAGAAGAAAAAAGATTTCCTTTGTGCTGTTGGTAGCCAGCCTGAGTTTCAAGAGCCCCGCCACATTGCTGCACATCGGGGTCTATCCCCTGTAGAGCAGGCTCTTGAAACAACCCTTGGCTCAGAGTTTGTTTCCAGTCCTTGGGACGGTAAAATCTACGACATCTATTCTGAAATGACATGGAAAGGCAGAAGATACTCAACAACATCAGCAGTGGAACTTTTACGGTTTGTAAGGAATTCCTATGCCCATGTGTCAGATGCAGCTCGACCCACTGAATTTCAGAAAGAACTGCTGGAGAACTATGTCTATTTTGATGAGTTTCCAACCTTGTTCATTACACTCTACCGGGCAGTAAAGTTGCACAAATGGAATGCTCGTAAAGAGATCAAGAGTGTCATTGAATCCGAGTAGAGAACATTTCAAGAGGGACTGATCATAGTATGATAGTTCTATCCAGATGGAAGTCTTAAATGGAATCTGATCGTGAGAAGAAAAGTACATGTAGATGTACTGTAGTACTAGTTTAATAGGGTTTGATATTTTATATTTAACAACTATCCCCCGAAGTGGAGGTGAATAGTGAAATATATTCTACCAAGCCATGAAGCGGCGAGGTGAATATTTTTCACTAGACACCGACACTGAGGGGGATAGTTGTTTTAGTATTAACCAAACAGGTGGATTTT
>JAOBRG010372013.1:0-26304 GCA_027574985.1 Umimayanthus nakama
AGGCGAAGCAGCGCAGGTTACTGTGACCGTGGTCAGAGATAGGAATATCTTGCCCGCTCACGAATACGCTAAGAACCCATCATAATTGTGACCGCAGAGGAAAAAATAAATACCTTTTATTAGCCGAGTGTGAGGTCCGTACGGAGAGTTATGGACCAAGTTTCCTTCCTTTCATGGCCTAAGCGCGAAGTGCGCGGGCCATGAAAATAAGGAAGGTAAAAAAGAGGATCCATAACTTGCTGTACGGACCAAGCAAACGAGGCTAATAAGATGGTCATTATATGGCTTTGTTAGTTATTCCGGTTTTGAAAAGGGTATCGAGAGCTAGCGGTCCGTACGGACCTGGAATTGACCAATCACAGCACTCGAAATCAGTCAGCCATATAATAATTCCTTGTACACCTTTTACTAACAATTATGTTTAAAAACAGTTGAATCTGAAATCCTCATTAAATGTTAAAGAAATAAACAGGAAAAAATCATTAATTTTCGACACGGGGGTGTCCGAATTAGAATCTTTTCAGCCTTGCTTGCTTGTTTGGATAGTCACAATCACAATTGTTTTTTATAGTCTTAAGCCTGCATTCATCACTAGAGTGAACACGCTTTAACCTTTTCAGTTTATTAACACTTGTATTCCCACAGGAACTTTTGTTTTAATGGCAAGTCAGGTTGCTTCAAAAAGACCCTTTTCCGGCCATTCGAGTACGCTTTACTTAAACATTTTGGCAGATTCACGAACTTGTACACCGCACACAACATTTTTTTAAAAGAAATGATGAAACTAAAGCCTGTTGATAGATGTTTTTATACATTTTATCTTTTTTAACGTTGTGTGTGGTGTACAAAAACCTATTGACACCATTTTTTAGACTTTCCTTGATATGCATTTACATCAGTCGCGAAAGTATCCTAGATTTTGCTAGCTGTTTGCAACCAAGAACGCAATTAAGTTTCCAGGTCTGGAAGCTAACCGTTCCATACTAAGTTGTTACGATTAAAGCGAAAGATACCCTTCGTGTTACATTTATTTCGTTAGTGTTTCAACTGGCGGTTTTTACCCAGGCTTTAGGCCGAGTAAAACAAATTCTGAACACAAACATTGTTGATACATATCTTGTTATGGGTCGGATTGATTTCACAAGTCAGCCGCGTTACTTATGCAGTGATTTTAATGCTAAACAGGCGCGCTATAATTCTTGAACACTTGAATCGAGCACCACATTAGTACAAGTAAAGGAATTCAAATCGACAAATATTTGTAATGTGCGCATTCACTTCACGTGACCAGCTCTTGCATGGACTTGGATTGAATTGCAGCAACTTTGAACGACGAGGATGTCCCGTTTTAACTCGTGTTAACAAACTCTATGTATTGTTCCGCATCGCAAGCTTAACGAGTTTGCAGGTAAGCTTCAAGGTCAAACTCTGTCTTCTGGTTGCATTCCATGTTGTCTGTTTGTTCATCGCTTGTAAGTAAGACACGCCAACTTTTCATTACTGATTGAGTCAGAGAAAATAGTATAATGCCGTATGAATACTAGAAACAGTTTGGTTATCCGTTTGAAACTATTAGAACTTCCTAAAACGAAGGCGATTCTTCATTAACCATTGTCTTGAAAGTCAGTTTCTTGGACATTCATTGTGTTCCCGGATGTACTCTAGTAGCTGCGTAGGTTCAAAGCGAGTAGCTTGACAGTCCAGTACAATGAATGAAGTAATGCTCAACCCTGGGAAGGGAATGAACTCATCTATATTGGTTGTTGAACAGTTGCAAAAACAGTAACAATAACCAACACTGTTTAACAATAAGTTGTTGTACATTTACTTACAGATGGTCAGTTTACGGTTTAGGTTTGGGTTCATACTAATGTTGCCTTTTTACACAATGAGACCTTTCGCTCTAAGTGCAAAGGGCGATGCGTTTAACTGGACTTTACTGTAAATCCACGTCTAGACAAATTGATTAAGAGCTTGAGGATCGTTTAATAATTAAGTAGCCTGTGCACGTTCACCCTTTGTTCAAAGATAATAGAGACAAATGTTGGACACTGCCGTTAGGGTTTAGCCCTATCTTACACGGGGGGGGGATGGATTCCACCACTTTTGACTTTAGTTTTAAATAGCGTTTCAGGTATTCAAGCTATAGTGCTGATATTTGGTGACTTTTCCTAAAATTTATCGCATATTACAGTTTTATCAAAATTTGAGGGGTACGGTGTGTTTCGTTTCCATGGCAACGGATATTTACTTATTTTCATGAATAAGTGAAATTGGTCCTGCAATAAACTGATAAGCACTAGTGCTCTTAGTGACATTGCGTGTATAAACAAAAGGCATATTTGTAAATAGAAAGCACTTTATTACCCAAAAAAAGAGCAATGTTGTTCTTGTAAAGGCAACATGTTGTACAAAAAGCATTGCCAAACTTGTGTCAAAAACGTTAAAGAATATTTTGTTGCACAACGATTTATATTATTACCGACTTACATATTAGTTTTGACGATAGATTTCAGCCAGAGAAAATTCCCGTTCTTTTTGTATTAAATTTTTAAATTGGTCAATTTCAACATTTTTACCTTATGATGACGTCATGGTGACGTTATATGTCAATTAAAGTAAACTAATTAAATCGTCTTGCGATTATCTATTACTGTACCAAATTTAGTTCAAATCCGTCAAATAGAACTAAAGTTATAATGGTGTGGTGGATTCCATCCCCCCCGTGACCAGCCAGCCCAAAAAAGCCCGTGTAAGATAGGGTTAGACTTCGTTTCAATAACCGGTCCCAAGACTTTTACAATTCAGTTTAGACGTTGACTTGTGGTCAAGCATAACAGCTTCAATCAGTTTCGACTGAGTTATATTCGGAAGGGAAGGAAGAGATTTCGAAAATAAAAATAGCTAACGCGCGGATGACAAAACACTGAACACAATTGAACTGGAAGTAGAAAGGAACGCAGAGAAAAACGTCTTGGAGAGACGAACGAGAGAGATCCGTCCCTTCTCCCAGGAGTTCTTTGTTTCTCTCATTTGCCGAAACACTCTCGACCCCAGAGCCCACGTTTCACCGCGTCATGCGCAGAAGAGGAGAGCTCTGGGGTCGAGAATGTTGCCGAAAGGTCCCGAATGGTAACCGCGCATGCGCAAGCTGCAGCAGCAAACCTCGACCCCAAAATCCACGTTTCGCCGCGTTAGCGGGAGACTTGCACGGAAGAGAGAGCTCTGGGGTCGAGAATGCTTCTCAAGAAAGCGCCTAAATTCCATTTCCAAGCTAAAGTAAGCTGAAGCTTGCAACTTAAAACGATCAAAACACTGCACAGTTCACCCTTCACGGTACAAATTATTTTAGTTTTACATAACTTTTATTGCTTTTTTTACTTGGTTGACATTTTTCTGACCTTACTTACGGTCTAATAACGAGACTGTCGCATGGATCACTGGATCCTTTTTCGCAATACACATTCCAGGCTCAGTAAAACCTATTGGTAGACACTACCACACTAAGAGTAATAGCTATCCAAGTTTGTACTAAACAGACTGAGTTAAAACTACATATTTCAGTTTTGCAACCGGAAAAAAGCAAGTACTTGCTTGCTCATACGTGAATTAACCAAACCGGCTAATGTAGCCAATCAGAGCAAGCGAATGTCGGGTCAATACTGTTAAGAATACAGTGAAGGATTCTCCATGTAAGTTCAAGTTCAAGTTTAATGGGAATATCAAATAAAGATTACCTGCAAATAGCAAGTGTGCTAGTCTAGGAGGGCAGTAGTACAATAGCATATAGACATTTTAAAAACTAACACAAGAGTTACAGCAAAGTAAGGCAACGAATAAACTAAAAAGAAACTAAAACAGCTAAAAAGAAAACTGAAGAAAACTAAAAACTACATATTTCAGTTTTGCAACCGGAACAAAGCAAATATTTGCTTGCTCATACGTGAATTAACCAAACCTGCTGTAGCCAATCAGAGCACGCGAATGTTGGGTTAATACTGTTAAGAATACAGCGAGGGATTCTCCATGTAAGTTCAAGTTCAAGTTTAATGGGAATATCAAATAAAGATTACCCGCAAATAGCAAGTGTGCTAGTCTAGGAGGGCAGTAGTACAATTGCATATAGACATTTTAAAAACTAACACAAAAGTTACAGCGAAGTGAGGCTACGAATAAACTAAAAAGTACAATTCAAATAAACGGTAGGGAAGAACAACTAAAATAAGTTGTAACGTAGGAATACAATATGGATTGAGTACTGATTGATATGAAAACTGTGCCCGGTAACGTTGTTGATGCCAACATTACCATCACGTTCAAGCAATATTTCAAATAAAGTATCTTGCATATGTTTCTTAAATTTCAATTTTGACAGTTTTCGTGTTTTTAAAAGGAAGCTATTCCATACGCTAGCTCTAAAACTTGAAAAAGATTTTAACCTTTATAAAATTTAATTTAATCTTGAGTATTTAACATTGTAGTTCAGGGAAACTGATGCAAATCTTGCAGTATAGTTTTGTATCTTACTTCTTGTGTAGTAATGTAATGATACTGCATACCAAGTACGGTAATGGTGTAAAAACTAAATATATTGAACATCAACTCCGGAAATAGTGTAACTTAAGACTAATTAAAGATATTGTATACTGATTCCAGCAATAGTGATTTAGGAGTTCGCTGTTTATCTTTAAAACTTAACCACTAAACCCCAACAACTTTCATGCAGACACTTAAATCATTTGTGCATTCCGCTGAAACATCTCTCTTTTAAGTGTCAATGAAAGTTGAGAGGGGAAGACCACGGCTTCTGTGCCCGTGGCGAGGTTCCCAGAGAACGAGTTTCCCTGCAAGGTTTCCTTGTCTGAGTGACCTGCCAGCCCAAGGCGCCTCTAGGCGACCTTGTCCGAGACTCTTGGTAGCATGTCATACAGGAACTCGTTTGTGATGTGACTCTGCCAGTTTATGCTGAGGGCAGAACGATGCATCTGAATGCAGGAGCCATCAAGAGAACGGCCAAGAGTGGAGTTTAACGACCAGCACTAAGCTGCTTTTAAGCTCTCTATTAACTGGCAACTACGAGTAGTGAAGTTTTGTCTGTTCGCTTGCCGGTTTAGCTGTTCGTGATCACAACAATTCAAATTGTTAAATTGTTAAATTAAGTCAAGAAACGTTTTTCAATTCTCTTTGCCATTGAGAACAATTTTTCTCCACTGAGGTGCACTGATAGCATGGCTTGCTAAACGAAGTCCCGACAAATCATTGCTTCATCAGTGAATCGTTACTCTCTCTGGTTCTTGCAACTGTTTTGTTCCTGTTCCTAATAAATAATGTCGATTAAGATGTCAAGCAAGTAAATCCGCTAGAAGTACTAACTTTTATTAAAGTTTTTGAGCCCAATGTTGATGTGGTCTTATAGTTGTCGTCAGGTCGACATTTTTAACAAAGACTTCATCGTCACATGCACTTTAAAAATTTGCTTGGTTCAACAGCGCTTGATGTCGATTAAGATGTCAAAAGCTTCAAAATATTTATTTCTATAGTGGTGTGCCAGTTTGGATTAAAAAAGACGCCACCGCTCTAGTTTCAAACCTAAATGTAACACGTTTTTTTCCTTAGGCAGAACAGGTCCACCAGACAAGGATGTTTTGCAGTATCAGCCAAATCACTATCGTAAAAAGCCCTCGTCATTTCTCTTACCTTTAAGAGCATTTATGGTAAGCCGTAAGGCCTTCGGTATGTTTTGCGTTTACAGTGGAAATTATTTTCCCTTGTACAGTCTTAGAAAGATTTTTTGTCTGCGAAAAGAACTGTACACCCAAATGCAGCCAAAGACTCCCACACCCAGCCCCACCCCACCAGTCCCCCCCCCCTCCCCTCTCCGTTCTCCGCGTTCCGCGGCAACTCAAAATACAAATTTGAGGGTCACGAATTTAGTGTTGGCACAAATAACTTCTATGGATGTTGCAACGCAGTAACGCAGTTGTTGTTCCTTGTCAATTGGACCAACGAAGGCCTCAGAAAATGCTGTGGGGTACTAAATTCTTTTTTCTGCGCTATAACTATAGAACACTATAAGAAACACTTCACCACTTCATAAAGTCTCGGAGAGGCCGAAGTAGAGTCTATTACCTCGATTCTTGTGGCCAAGTGCGTTGTTACAACCCAATCTGTGCTTGATTTTGGGTTGATGAAAGGCGTTTCGCACGGTACAATGGCTTTCTACAGCTTCTCTTCCTACGCGGCGGAGGTCATTAAGTTACATACATTACAAAACTAGTACCGTGCAGAATCGCAGCTTATCTTTAAGCAGATCAGGCCAACCAATGGTAGAGCAGATGTCATAAGATTTGGAAAATCATACGATTAGTGCACATGAGTCTAAAAGTTCTGGCTGGAAAGCACTCCGTGCACACTCGAGTAGTTTTTGAAAAGGGCATTGTTATTAAGATCGAATATAACATATCTTATTTCTGTATAATGAGGTTTAATGTTCACACAAAAAAACTACTTTTGGCTAAATTTCTAACAAAATGACAGCGAGATCAGATATTCTAAAGTTTTTTATGCAAACGGGCGTTCGGGTACAGATGGGATTCGATTTATGCATTTAACAACAACGGAGAAAATATTTCAGTGTTTGTTTTCATAAACACCAGAAGCTTGACCAAGAATTGAAGTACAGGAGTGGTACTGACGAGGCAGAAAATAAATCAAACTTGAATTTAAATAAAGAATATTCAACATATGAAGTTAGTTTTTACTCTTTCTACTTGTCATTTGTTGTCTTTCTGTTTTTGAAAACTTTCAGCAACGTTTTCTTAAAAGCACAGGCATCACCTCTTATAGTCACGTACATGTACTACAAACGACGCCCTGAAAAACCAAGTTTATATTTCTGTATTCATCAGTAATAAATAGGGCTTTTAGAAGTTCTCCTGTCCTTTCTAAAAATATCAAGCTTACTGGATTCGATTCTTTACCCGCCAAAAGAGCACCCTTATTTCGATACTTCCTAGCGAGAGAACGAAACTGAGAGGCAGTGGTTTTATCAGCTCTGCATTTTTTTTCTTTTTCTAAAACTTCACTCCTGTACTTTTCCCAAATAAACTCAAAGATATGAATTCATAATGTGACCACACCTGTGAGTTGGTTTCTTTGTTTCGAGGAGCAAATTATTTACCTTTCACATGTTTGACATTGTGGTAGCTATTTAGTTTAAGGACTTTATAGCACACTGAATATTGACAAGGATGGTTTACATTGCCAAACGTTACAATATAATTTATCCTTGTTTCAAATGTAACAACTTGTAGTGGTCTTACTCGGTAGATGAACACTTACACAAGTGCAGTTATCTCCCGCGACATGCTCTTTTAAGACTTTCAACAACAAAAAATTAAAAACAAAAAATATAAATGAAGAATACATCTTCAAAACAATTTAAATAAAATGTGAGAATTATGGCACCTGCATCAGTGTTTCAGAAACTAAATTTAAAAATATCTCAACCAATCTAAGCTTTGCCGACGTTCTTTCTGCGCACTATCAATTGGCGTTTGGAGAGCTGCGTGGTTGATAATCTGATAAACTTACCTTTTCGTGCTGCTGTGGACAGACATATGCTGGAAGATTTTAAACTGACGCCAACACAGTGGGAAGAGACAAAATAAAAAATGCCAAATTGTTTCAGGTGATACCACTTTCGCTTATTACTTTTTCTTTTTGCGAACTCATAATTTTGTCTCGATTTCATTGGTTAAAAGTCATCGATGTAAATTTGTATTTCATAACTTTGCTTATTTATGACGCGAGCTCTTTATTGTGAAATGATTACTCAATAGTTAGCAATTTGTTAAATTGTGGTCCGAAATTGCCAGAACAAATATAAATAAAGAGATTAGTTGAACCAGGTAGTAACCGTTTATGAACAACCCACACTAAAACGATTATATTTATAATAATATCAGAACGATGTAATGGTGAAGCTATACTCAAGATATAAACTTAAAAATTCGTTGCGAACGAAGTCGAGTAAATTCTCAATTTGTGGCTTGTACAACAATTTTCCTGTTGACCACCCATAATTCAAATAGTCGTAAACGTTTTTCTTCATGGTTGTCGGTTAGCAGTCTCTTAAGGAAAAAGTTTCGGAAATATTTTACAGGAGATAAAGAGTATTCTAGAGAATTTGTTGAGTAGAAACAATCATCGTTGACCTGAAACAGGCCCTAGACAAGAAATCCCCAGGTGACTTTCAATTTGATGTATAAGACTATGTGGCACCGACTTATCTGGACTTCTTAAGGACGTAATTTGGGAATTATAAGAAGCCTGCAACCGATATACGATAAGGTATCAGTTTCGTTAAAAGTTTTGTTACACAAATGAAGTGGTTAATTCGTGTATAACAAGGAAAAGCAGATTTTTTAAAAACCTCATTCTTTTACTGAAAATTATCAGAAGTTTTGCAAAATGATAAACAGTTGGTTTATCCGCTAAAAGCTAGCATCATCATAACCGAAACTAGCACAAAAGATGTCAGTGCCGATCATTATCAATTCCGTAAACTTTTTAGGACATCAATAAGACAATATACTTATTTAAAATTCCCATGGAACCGTGACCTAACTGCTGTTGTGACTGGTGACACAAAAAGTGTCATCCGTCCAGAATGGTAAAAATAGCTTGAGTTCCGACCAGGGGTTCCGATCCAGGTCCGATTTTGGTTAATCGCTTTCGTATCTACTCGGTCAGCCCACATTGATTCGGTGGATTGCGTAAATTGTGACGTCAAATGATTACAAAAATACAGCGCAGAAAATACCGATAAAATATCTGAATAGACTTGCAAACTTTCGTTCCACAATAAGCATCTACTATGTGTAACTAAAGCATTCTACAGCCAAAAGCTTGCAAAGAAATTCCACGGGTGTAAAATATGTTCCATTTAGCAGTCAATTAAGTCCCGCTATTATTACGAACCCACATTCATCGTCCCACACATTACTTCAAGATTTCACGCCCTCCATTTTCCTGATTCTAAATTAACATTTTCTTAAAGCGGGATTTATTCTACGTCCGATGTCACAGTCCTGCCAGAATTACAGAATTTAGTGACATGAAACAAATTATAACAGCTAAATTCTTTAACTGTTTACACAAAGTAAGTTTATATTAATAAACCACTCGACTTTGGCGGCTTCGACGCAATGCAAATCGCGTATGTGTTAAAAAATGTCAGAATCTACACCTAGATTGTTCTCAATTAGCACTTTAATATTTGTTTTTTGTTGCACACTATGTTCTATCGAAAAAACTTGCAAAAGTGCTGAAAGCTATTAAAACCAATTGGGAAGCCGAAAATAATTGAAAGAGTCGGCAGGAGTAATGTACAATAGAAGCTCAGTTTGCGAACTGTATACATAAATTCGATGAGGTGACTTGATTAGCAATATAAGACCTTCCAAAGTATTTCCGACGGGCTAGGGGAAGTCCATTGTTAAAATAGCCTTTTATTTTGTGAGTGGTTAAAATTTTAAACGTTCAAGTATTTTCCGGCTAGAACAATGGATTTACGCATGCGTATGCAAATATTTATACGCCGTTTAGCGTGTTGCGGTGTTGAAAAGCCGCTGTTAACAGAAGTGTGAACGGATTTCATATGAGCAGCCACTGAACTTCATAGGGCTCTTAGGAAATGACCAGGAAAAGCTCAGACATGGTTGTATCATCCAAAACATGGGCCCTTCTCTCGATGATTGTTGTAGGGATATTTTCCCGTAGTTTTGCCTGTCCTTCAAGTTGTGATTGTAAAGTTTCTACGCGTCGAAAGGACAACGGCTGGAAACTTGTTGTGTGCTATAAGAAAGGCTTGACTTCAATTCCCAGTGGTATCCCGCTCGACACAAACAAACTGTGAGTTTTTGCTGTTTGTCAACATTTCCACGTTTACATTTTGCACGTTGGTGTTGTAATGAGAAGCGTGGTCCGGTGTAGTTGCTAGAAATCGATCCTATGTTCAAATTCACATGCGGAGAGATCGCTTTGAGTGACGAGAGACGACTATGTAACTTTCCAATCAGCACTTTAACTTGTCAATTTCACCTAACTTCAATAAACTATTCAAAGTATTTCTCAAGTGTAAATGAAAAAGATGTACGTTTTGTTTTGTGCCAGTCGAGGTAGATTCTTAAAAACACCCCACCAACCGCTTGTTGATGGCAGGAACCGAGCCCTGCAAAGAAGCCTTCGTCACGGACTATTGCTTTGTCATAGAGCAAGATAGAATGCCCAATGTAAGCAAATGCATTCAATAATGGCCTTTCGACAAACATTTGAGGAGTTATTAAGAATTGGATAGTTCCAAGACTGACAAAGAATAATTCCCAGCTACATCCTGTGACAGATTTTAGGTATTTTAATGCCAGACCTATTGAAACAGTGAAAACTGCTTCCTGAAAGCTGAAAGCATTGCCCAAACTGAAAATAAACCTTTTTGTACGGGAATGAACAATATACATGTGACAATAATAATAAACAAAGAGCTTGGCTCTTGTTACTTCTGTTTTTTCAAATATTATTTGTTGAGTCTCAACAGAGAACTGTATAGTTAAAAGCTCTTGGTCTCACAAAGGGATGTACTTTTTTGGCTTGAATCCTTCACTTTTAATACATGTTCCTCAAAGGCCCAACGAACACAGTGATACTGCCGTAGAACTAAAAGCACAAATATTAGAAGCGTACAATTGACGACTCGTTTAAAATATTGGGTAGAGTTCAGTTAGTATTAAGAACCTGGAACATATGGTTGTATTCTAACAGTGATATACATGTATTTTTCCCAGAATTCTAACAGGCAACAGGATTTCAAGCTTGCAACAAAACTCTTTTCAGGGATTGTCCAACCTATGGGAAATGTGAGTTTTGTTGATATTTTTGTTAGCATGTAGAATCGATTGAGTATGAGAGGGCTAGAATGCAGATGTATTTATGGGTTGACAATTGCTTCTTAAACTTTATCGAAGCTCAAACTTTTAAAAAAAGACAAAGATGAGAAGGAAATCGCTCTACTTCAGTCTATAAATTTAGTTCTGTGAGGACGGACCGCACTAAGTACTTGCGTCATAGTGAAATTCGCATAACCAATGTATTTTTCAATGTCTTTGTTAACGTAATAAATGCAGAAACTTGTATCAAAAGGATCTGTTTAGAAAATAGCTGTGATTACAATCTTCAGAAGACACCTGCAAGCTCTTTATGAACCATACAAACAAATTATACTCTCGAATTTAAAGTTGTACGCGCGCCTTGTAGACGTTTATTTGATAAAGATAAAACAAATTGAAAATTGGTAGTCCGCAAGTGTTCCAAGACACGAGACACGGGTGTGTTTTGTGGTTTAATCAATTGAAAAGCGGAGTCGGAGCTACGGGTCATTAGTTTTCATAAAATGCCATACAAACCCACATTCTTTCAACTTATCGTAGACGCAAAGACATAACATTTTAAAACTCAAAATTCTAATCACGTTTTTATTCCCCTAACTAAAGAACTTACGATTTCTCCAAATGCGGGGGTGTCAAAAATACCTTCATAAGAAATAAAGAAAAACGGCTAAAGGGCCTGTATAGAACCCACAGACTGTCCAAAACAATTGCGCAAACGATCAATTTGTTCGTGCACATAACTTAATGTTCACAAAGAAAAAACGGATTTTAAAAGAAAGTCTATTCAACTGTTTTTTATTTTTTTGCTATTTTTATAAGGTTTATTGAAAACATGTAGCCTTTACTTGTTTATAGTTTACTGTAATATAGGGGCATCTATTTAGCTGAAAGCTAGTTTCAAAGATCCTTCTATTGACAAAAGTGAAAACAAAATAACAATCAACAAAATCAGAAAAAGTAGTAATGTTACACAAATAATATGCTATCATTATAGTTTAACCTGTCTCAATAAAAAGAACGAGTTACGGAGAAAAGGTTTCTTCTACCTCCCCCCCCCCGAACTTTTCAAGTCACTGATCAACACTCCCCACCCCTCCCCCAAAACACACACATCCTTGCTTCCAATCTTTAAAGTAGCAAGGCGCTCCCTGCATAGGCAATGCAGATAACCCTATTCAGGCTGTGCAGAATATCGTTTACGATAGATCTACCTCGTCTATTCTAGATATTTTTAAAAGACGATGCCAATTTTTTTTTCACATCTTGTGAGGTAAAAAGCTGAACACGTGAGATCACGCATACACGCTTACAATATAAAAGTATTGGCCCTGAATAAATCTCATCACCTTTTTGACCAACCTATTTATGAAAATAATAGTCCTTATCCTGTGTCTCTGCAAGTAGCACTCCATGAACCGATACACGTTGTATAATTTGGAGTTTCAGTTTACAGTGCCTGTTTGTTCAATGTATATTTTTGGATCAGTCTTTCTTGGTTGTCAGTGTATTATAAGAGTAAGTTATATTCACTGAGAGTTCGTACTTTCATTTTTTTGTAGGTTTTGTAAGCATGTTTGATTGCAAACGAGCTAAAACGGCCTTGTATACACCAGGTCAGCAATTATATGAATGGGAAGAAACCAGAAGCTATTTCAACTATTAATTACGCACTTGTGGTTTTAATGATTTATCTACTCTCTCGAGTTAACGAGATTTATGCTAATTGATGGCAGAGCCGTTCATGACATGTCTCTGGCTCAGATCTGGGTAGAAAGAAGACCGAACTAGATGCTTTTCTGCTAAATTAGACAGCATTTGGTATGCCGTTTCATCAGGTGAAACAAAGACAAACTAAATACACTCTCAAAACGTTGTGTAAGCAAGAATTCAAATCAGGTTCTTTACAATCTTTGCAATGTTTGACAACTCTTTACAAACTCTGCCTTCTTAACATACAATGGTTATGTTTGATACTTTGATTTCAGTATTCTGGTGTTTTGAAAAAGGAGATAAATTGAAGACTGAGAGAGGAAATGAAAGCAGCATTGCATTATTACTTTTTTAAAGTTTAGTCTCAACTAAGAACTTACACTTATTGTCGTTTTGGCTGTGACACTAAAACACTGGCACTGAGACTATTTCCTGTTTGATTTTCAAGTTTAGTTTTACTTTTGTGATGAAAAGACTTTTCAAAAAATAATTCAGTTACTGTGAATAACACTGACTTCCTAAAACCCTTTGATTAAATTCATTTTATAATTATTGTATACTATCGCAGCATATTGATAATTGCTTAATCTTAGTCTACTATCAAGATGACTATCGTTTAAGATCCAGCCAGGTGAACAGAATTTTTTATTAGTAATGGTAATAGCTATAATAAAAGTAAGGTTTGTTGGCGAAAAGATATTGGCTTTGCTTTAAAAACCAGGTGTGAGAGATTTAATGATTAAACTGAAGATAAGGTGACAGTAGATGATGGTTTGAAAAGGTATTCTGAAAATTACTTGTACAGGTTAAGTTTTTAATCTCAAGTATTTGAGAACAGTTCTCAAAGGTCACAAAATAAATTTGTTTTCTTATTTGATACCTTTGGATTTAAGAACAATGTACAACGGCGTGACCCTACTCACAAAAGACAGATGTCGAATGACTCGATTCATGAAACTGTTTCAAACTAATTAGCAGGTTAACAAGCACCAACCAAAAACTCGACCGATTGAAGAGGAAAACTGACCACACGAGAAAAACACGGACATCTGATCGTCATCCATACCAGAAAAACCCCATCAGATTGCGATGAGAAACTTTGCAGTGCAAAGGACAGACCGAAAGTCAAACCACAGATTCCCTAATACGATTATATGATATAACTACTTACAAACCATTCTAGAGTATTGGTCATGGGAAAAGAATTCCTAATATTCGATATCGACCACCTTTGAGCTCTACAGCTTGTTGGTCCAGTTTTGGGACGTACCATTATCAAATTACCAGATCGGAAAATCCCCATTCGTCACAGTATACATGTATATGTACGTGCATTGTGTTTAGCAGGTTTTCTTTTCACTTCCTTAGTGTTTTACCGCCAAACTTTGTAGGCCGGTAGTTGGATTGGAGCCACGCACCCTTTTAAGTTGTCATGACAGCGGTAGAAATGTTTACTTCCAAGCTTCGTTTTTAGGAAGAAGAAACTTATCAGATTATGAGGTATTCTGTGACTGACGTGTTTTAAGGTCAGCTGTTCGCAAATAGACTTGAACTTTCGTACCGTAAATATGCTAAATATAAGTCTGACTACTTTGCCATAGATTATCTGTCATTGGATGACCTAACAACCAAAGTTTGTGTTTATAACAAATCCATGTTTCTATGGAAATAAGGTTTTAACAATGCAAGGTATTTATGAAGCCTATACCCAATTTCAAGAATTTCAGAAAATACCCTTGACTTGCATACCGTAAATATATTAAAAATAAACTGTGTTTTTTATACGCAATAACCCTCAATTTTGTGTTTACAGCAAATCCGCGTTTCCATGGAATTAGAGCATAACAGCGCCGTTTACAACACGTGAAATTAAAATATTAGACTTAGAAGGTCCAAATTTGACTCCAACATACTAAATATAAGCTTTAATGCGTTCAATGAAACTATTATCAACTCTCTGGCCTAACGACCATATTTTATGTTTATCACAAATCTGGGTTATCATGAAATACTAGCTTACAACAATCTTCTGTAGCAATTCTATTGTAGAGCAGAATGTGGCGATGTAAGTGAACATAAGGGGGACTTTCCTGCAAAAGAAGGTAAAACAAAAACAGATCTCATTCGGGTCAAAAACAAATTATGCTAAAGTACTAGTTTTTTGAAAAGTTTTGATAATGGTTATGTTTTTATTTTCAAGGCTTCATATTGACTCATGATCAGTAAAAGCAAACGATCTTTCACGGCGGATGGTGTATTCTTTAGACTAAGCATCGATGTTCTACAATTTTATACATTTATTTACTGTTTCAAGCGAACAAGATTCGCTGGCGCCATTGGAGCGTCTATGTTCCAGGGATAATTTGACACAGAGTCTCCTTTGCTAAATTTAAACTGTATACAGACTCCTATAATGTCTCTGAAATAAATTGCAAATCAGTAACTGTTCATCATTAGGATACCTAAAACGTGTGCAATTCTACAATTGGTTTCGGCTCCATTAAATCCTATACCAATTGTAGACCATCTTAGGAGGAGCCACCCACCATGTGAGCACAGTTACTGAACAAACGTTAGTGCGTTAGTTATATTCCAGAAAAGGAATATTACGTTTGCATTCTTCAGAGGGATATTTTTTTCATATCTTCTCGAAGCACAAAACAACAAACGATTTCCGAATTAGGAATTAGGATGAATTTCAAACGTAGAGTTTGTTTTGGTTTAATATTTCGAAGAAAACTGACTGCTCGATTGAAATGATCGAAGTTGTTATCCCATATGTTTCTGGTCCGGTCTCTATGCCTTCTACGGCCAATTGAACGAACCCTGTGTGTCCCTTTCTACCACTTGCATGGCCTACGTACGGCAAAATAGCACTTCATGCAACGTTCATATGCCCCGATATGCTTTCTTTAACCTGGTTTCATATAATCAACTTTATTAAACGCAAGAATCATCTCTGTCACACGACTCACAGAAGTTCTAGACACGTAATCGGGACGCAGTGATAGAACACTGTTTAATCGGGACGATCGATTCGCTTCTGACGTAATTAGGATCGTTTGAAACAGTCGCATGAGTGTTTCCATAAAAGCGTCCCATTCAATCGCTTGACAAAACATTCTGCGACAGAGACGATCCTCGCGTTAGAGACGAGTGTATGGAAACATGACTTTTAAGATTAAAATCTTCCAGATCCCTTCTCAAAAGAGTTCTGTGACAGAGGCGATCCTTACCGTAAGAGACGATTTTGTGGTAACTATGCTTTATAAAAAAATAGTAATAAATCGTTCAAGCAGTTCAGCGGTTTGCAAATTAAATTGACCATGTGTTACCCAACATATACTAAATATTGAGTACAAGTTAAACTTTACATACAACAAGCTGTCGTCAAGCTTTTGCCGCATTGTCAAAAACTCGTATTTTCCTGCAACGTGTGGTTTTTAAAATAATGATTATGATTCAAGTTTACGCGAAGTATTTTGTGTACAGATACTCATCTATGTGCGGAAAACAAAGACAAAGAAAAAAATTCAACATAAACCTGATAATCTGTCGCGCTTTCGCGCACTTATTGTCGGCCCTTGCGAAAGCCTACAACTTGAGAAAAGCCGGTTACGCTTTGCTGTTTTATAATTAATGTTACTCCATAGGATTATCAGTAAATTTCCCCGGTGGCATTTCAAAGCCTCCGACCCCACTCCAAACTGTCAATACCATCCGTCCTGGGACAAGATTCTGTCAGATGCGGTGATATATTTGTCCCCAGAAGTAATTATATAGGATTATTACGTTCTACAGACAATTGTCGCTTCGATACCCATGTTAATGAGTCTGGGGCAAAATGTTCCTTATAAGCATACAGGTCACAGTTAAATTATTCGTGAATTCCGGATATTTTCAAACCTTTCCGCACGAATACAACTTTATTCCGTTGTCGTGATGTGGGGTTTGTTTCATGTTTGAAGTTTTGCAATTGTCACTGTAATTGTACTATTGTGTCAGGTGTTTACAAGAGCCAACTTTTCCCACGGACGTCTGTAGCTTGTTGCATTTTTTCAGACCATTTTGTTGACTTTTCCTAATCGCACATGTGACAAATTATTCATTCCATGTTTACCTTGTGGCACACAGTCGGGCCAAATGTCGTGACGTTAAGCGGAGCGAGGCTCTTGTGTCAGCGTCCAGAGCAGCCACCTTATTTCCTTCGCGCGCGCGCAGTGGGGCCATCGCAAATCAGAATAAGGTGGCTGTTTTGAAGGCTACCCTTGGGCTTGGTGCGAGATTCGTGTCGGGCGCAATCATCCGACAATACAATGCTAGCTCCCTAATTTTTCTCAATCTGTGTGAGCGTCCTGAGTTTTCCTCCCATTTTTGTAAAGCTAAGTGATAAAATGTTAGGTTTACAGCGATTGTAAGTCTACGTATTGATACAGTCTGCTTGCTGTCTTTCGGGTAAGCGTTATAGATTGCTTCTTTACGTTTAGGATCTAATAATTTACTGAAAGAAGAATGGAATAATATAACAAACTGAACCATTGCATCATTACTAATTTACTTACTAACGGCTTGAACAAACCAACCACCGTACTTATTTACCATGTCAGATGTCCTTAAAACATGGCTCCTAGAGTTGCTGTTCGATAACATCACTGCTATGCTTGATCTTTCCTCAGTGATATCAGCTTCAATCAACTAAAGAACATAACTGATGGAGTGTTCAGTATTAAAAGTTTAAAGAATCTGTAAGTACCTGTTTTTCGTTCACAACTTTTTTGACACCGAGGGTCGTAAAGCTATCTTTAGATGAATCATCTGTCGATAACCCACCCTTGCAACCATCCGCCTTTCTGTCTGTCTTTCTCAGATAGTCTGTATGTCTGTCTCAGCTAGTCTGTCTGTCTGTCTGCCTGCCTATTTGTAAGTTTTTATGTCTAGTCTGTCTGTTGTCTCTCTGCCTGTCTGTCTGTGGATCCAACCATATGGCTATCAATCTTATCTACTCATCCATCAATCCATCCATTAATCCATCCATCCATTAATCCATCCATCCATCCACCCATCCATCCATCCATCCATCCACCCATCCATCCATGTCGGGAATCGTGTTTCACTCGGCTTCACTCAGTACAGTGTCATTTTGCTTTTGAGACTCTCTTGCCCCGTCTGTATCTCATCTGTCTTCCCATCTCTGTGCCGGATTGTGTCCCTATCTGCATCCAATCTGTATCCTTACTTGTAAGACACTGATGTCTCGTCTTATACAAATCAAACAACTGTCTCTGATCTTCTTCAGATGGCTGCAAAAGAACGTGATAGAAACAATATCAGAGAATGCATTTACAGGATCCACTAATCTTCAAAAAATGTAAGTTGTCTATTTTCACTTTGAAGCGATGTTGAGAGAAGTATAACAAAAACAACAACAACAACAATGATAATAATAATAATAATAATAATAATAATAATAATAATAATAATAATAATAACAATAATAACAAAAATAATGGTAATAATAATAATAATAAACACAACAATGATAATGATAAAAAACGGAATATCTCACAAATTGCGGAAAATACTGTGTTTCTAAGCTGCGGGAAGTAACTGAGACGTGACAATTGCAAACAAGACCAAGAAAAACTGGTGAGAATCTCACATTGACAACAGCAACAACAATAATAATGATAACAATAATAGTAATAATAACAACAATAATAATAATAATAATAATGATAATAACAACAAAAGCTCTTGTAAAAAGCCAGTCCACTTAAACACTTTCTCGTTTTTATGTCCGCAGATCACTTGCAAGAAACAAACTAACAAGTCTCCCTGAAAGTCTATTCAGCGGACTTGTTAATTTGACTCATTTGTAAGTACCTTATTGTCTATTGATACACGAATCGTATATAAAAACACATGTCTTCTCAGTTTAGCTCAGCCTCCATTCTCCTTCCTCTAGAAAATAATTCTGCCATCCCTTCATTGTCTTACCAGTGAAAAGCTACACAGTGATTAAATGGATGAAAAACTCTATAATGATTTACTTTATAGATTAAATGTGGCCACGTTTTGGCTCATCGTGCTATAAGAACGTGTCTCTACTTCGATTGAGTCTCTCTGTCCTCATTCGGCCTCTAGAGCCCTTTCAGTTAATTTAGATCATCTTCGCTAGCACTATACCTTACGTTAGTTGCAGAGAATGACAAATTCATAATCAAACGAAACTAACCGCTACTTGTAGAGATTTACTAATTTCATTGACCTCACCTGTTCTGTGGTTGCTCATGATGCACGAAACTTTTGAAGTGTTGTCACAAAAACAGAATGAGAGAGTTCTGAATGAAGGAATATCAAACTCGCGGCTAAGAATTCCGGTTTCCTTCTGCTCACAAACCTGTTTTGCAGGCTGTGCAAGCACCAGATTGAGTGAGCTTTGGCACTGTGGTTAACAACCCCCCCCCACCTCCAGCCCTCTCGCCGGCAAATTAGATAAATACCCAGTATGCAGTAGTGTTAAAAAAGCTTATGTGCGATGAACTTTTCTTCAGATACCTAAACAGGAACAACCTCGTTGACCTGCCGGATGGGATTTTCCGGGATTCAACTAAATTAAATACTTTGTGAGTAGACGACTATTCTTCTTTTTTCTTTGGTGCAATCATCTCCATTGCTCATGTGTAACAAGTTTTAACTTAATGTTCTTACTTTATTGCTGTTAATAAATTTCTATCACAAAATAAGCTGACTTCGATCCCCAACGAATTACTGAAAATGCAAACGAATCAGCAGTCTATAAGTACGTGCTTAATGTTTGCCTCTGTTTGTTTATGGGTTTGTGTCTGTCTGTCTGTTTTTGTTTGTTTGTTTAATTTTTATTTCTTTGAGTTGGTTCATTCTTGTATATATGTGTTTGTGGTTGTGCTTGTGATTTTGTTTGCGCTTATGATTGCATTTGTCTTTCTGTTTGCGTTTGAATTTTTGTTTGTGATTGTGATTATATTTGTGTTTGAGTTTGTAGATGTATTTGCACCAGTGGTTACGTTTGTATTTGTGTTTGCGTTTGAATTTGTGTTAGTATTTGTCTCTGCTTGCGTTTGTGTTTGTGCTTGCATCCGTGCGGTGGTCAGTGTTATTGTAGAAGACATGCTTAAGTGAATCTATCTTAGGAAGAAAATAACATAAAACAACAAATATTTTTCGTTTTCAGAGATTTCAGTTACAACAATATCACGACCGTAGGCGACAGAGCATTCTCCGGAATGTCCTCAACGTTAAAGTACCTGTAAGTATCATCAAAGATTGTGATCAAGGCTTCTTTTTTGTCTTTCTTTTATTTACAAACTTTCTTCCTGATAACCAGTATTTTGTTATCTTGTTTTCCAGGTATTTGAACAACAATAACATGGCAACATTTCCAAAAGATGCAGTCAAAGGATTGACACAGTTGAACTCGTTGTAAGTACCGGAATCTTTTCTTTAAAAGCTTATCTTCATGTGCTGAATACGGTTTCTCCCTAATAACGCCCTAAACCTAATACAAACTCATGTAAATACGTGTAATCGATTTTTTGTTGGTATTTTCTCCCAGAAATTTGGCGAATAACAAGTTTCAATCTTTGGATGTTAAAGTACAAGATTCATTGGAATCTCTGACAAAACTATCTTCACTGTAAGTATTCTCACGAAAAGGCGATTTTTACTCAGCATTATTTTTACTATTACTATTTCTATTACAACTGCTACTACTACTACCACTATTACTATTACTACTACCACTACTACTATTACTACTACTACTACTGCTACTACTACTCAGTTTTACTATTACTACTACTACTGCTTCACTACTATAGCTACTAAAGCTAATACTATTATTTTATTGTCACTACTCCACGGCTCTTACCTTTGTCTTTGGAGATAGAAGGATGTCTACTACTACTCCACGTACTACTAGTAACTATTACTGCAAATACAACTACAATTACAACTACTACTACTACACTACTACTACTACTACTACTATTTCTACTACTACTACTACTACTACTACTACTACTACTACTACTACTTCTTCTACTACTACTACTACTACTACTACTACACTACTACTACTACTACTACTACTATTTCTACTACTACTACTACTACTACTACTACTACTTCTACTACTACTACTACTACTACTACTATTGCTACTACGCAGTGTTACTATTACTACTACTACTACTTCACTACTATAGCTACTAAAGCTAATACTATTATTTTATTGTCACTACCTGTTGTCTTTGGAGATAGAAGGATGTCTACTACTACTTCACGTACTCATAGTAACTATTACTGCAAATACAACTACAATTACAACAACTACTACTAGTACTATTTCTACTTCTACTACTACATCAACATTAACTTCTACTACACTTCTATACGTCCTGCTACTACTACTACTACTACTACTACTATTACAATAACAATCACAATCACAATACCTTTTACTGTTGCTGTTATTAGTACTACTATATCAGTATATTGTTATTAATACTGCACTACTATTAATATTATTACTTGAAAATGCGTTAACCTTCTAACGGGATAAAAAGGCGCCCATATACAACCTCCAAAGAAGGGGAAAAGGGCGGGCGTACACCAGAAATAACAAGGTGCACACACTTTCAGTGTCAAAAAAGGGCGGGAAAAAGGCGCGCCTGCTGGTACAGGCTGATATTTAGCTACATAAAAACTAAATGCGAAACATTATAGTGCGAAATATTACATTGCACAGACTACAAAAATTAGCGTGACTTAAGCTACTCACTAGAACATAGCTGTAAACTGTTCTGAGTGTAGTTATAGTACAATGGAAAAAGAAGAGGATACGCCTAAAATTGTGAAACAAGTTATTAATGTCTTTTTTAAATTCCAATTTGCTTAAGGGTCATATACGGCAATCGATTTGCATGTACAAGTTCACTAGAATGGTTCCAGAAATGGATGGAAGGACAGATTAAAGTGAAGAACAAGGACTCGATAATGTGCCAAACAGCGAACGGAGTCAGCACGTCAATCGTCTCCTTCAACTTTAGTGCACTAATTGGTAAGAACTGCTGCAGCTTTTTACTTGTTTAATGTTAACAAGAGCTTCCCTAAGACCTGCCTGAGGGGAACACTCTTTCTAAATTGAGACATACAAGCAAGTTGCAAGCTATTCGATAAGAATCATTTGGGTTAACTCTGACAAGCTAAGATGCAAGCAAAGAAACCAGTTAGTTATGAACTTATTCCTTCTAAACAAAGTAACAGAAATAGGTGGTTGTTAAGCTCAAGAAACTTCAAGAGGAGTGTGCAAAGCCCTTTTATTTGTATTAACTTTTAGTTTTTTAGTGTTTCACGGGGGCTGCTGTAATTGGCTCAAGCTGTCAGCGGTTTCCCTGCCCGAATGGCTTTATTTATTAATTTATTTAACTGGTTTTTTCTACTTTATCTAATTCATTTATTCTCTTGTATCGTTGTGTTATACAGAACTAAACTAAACTAAACAAATTGGGGCGTGGCCAGGATTTTCCCTTGGGGGGGGGGAGCGAAAGTGATGGTTTTTATAGAGAAATATTCATTTCTAGTTGATAGACTGGAACGTACCAGTGAGTGTTATGTACTGAGGTGGAAGAGAAAGTTACGCTTCTGACAAAGTTGCTCTGCCTTAGGTTAAACAAATTGTGACCCTGCACACAAATTTGTTTTATTTGCCAGCTCAAATGTTTTACTGGTTGGTTATTCATATGAATTTGAGTAGCCTTTGTGCTTCGTGCTGTGTCAAGGCCTACGAACAAAAGATAAAGACAAGGATAACCTACAAGAGTTTTATAACTAGTTTGTCTAATTAACTATAATCTAAACTTTAACGTTTTTTTAATTTATTTAGATCCTAAAACAGCTGCAACAACCTCGAAGACAACAACTACAACAGTAACAACAACAATAACAACAGCAACAGTAGCAACCACAACCTCAGACACAACGGCAACGTCGATGGAAACAACAACAGAACACACTACTTCCGTCACGCAACCAGTCACGCCATCCATAACTCCGCCTATCGTGACATTTCCGTCCACAACGCTGGAGACTACAGAAAGAACAGCTGTCACGTCTGCTGGTGGTCTTACCATCGAAGATTCAACGATACTGCAACGTAGCACCGCATCCACGGGCAGTAACAGCTCCATATCACGTGAGGTCACAACGTCGCCTGGAGGTAAGTAAAGCAATCTGGGTGACACGTCTCACTTAAAGGCGCCAACATGCTGCCATAAAATACTACACCGGTTCTACTTTCTTATGTTTTGTTAACTGCAAAAAGAACCCGTCGTTCTTTTAAAATTAAGTGCTTGCTTAAGAAAAATATTTTCATACGTGTTCAAACCATTTAAGACTTCTGGCTGTTTCTCGAGAACCCCCGACAGGTAATTCTCTCCCCCTCCTTCGCGCTTATGAACTGCGACAAGTCCCTATGTTTTCTCTTGAGTTCATCGAAACGCGAAAAGACTTTGGTTTACCGTTCGCGATGTCTTTCCGCGGCTCGACGAACTCAAGATAAAAAATAGGGACTGCTTGCAGTCTATCGCGTCTACAAAATTAACTTAACATCTCTGAGGCAATGGCTTTGAACAGGAAGTTAATTAATGTAGAGAGAAATCACTGCTTTTGAATGTTTGATTCCCAGCTTGGGAAGCCGCCGTTTCAAGTGACTAGCGCATTACTGAAATCCCCAAAGTTTGTTCCATAAGTATACCTTGGGCTGAAATTAGCGCACAAAAATCTGTTCGAGAACTTTAAAGTGAAAATAAAAAATAAAAAAAGAACTTAGTTCGGGAGAAAAGTGACCGGCGAATTCGTCCCAGGGTCACCTTCAACCACCAACCGGTTGTCGCGTGACTGGCATAGGACCTGAATAGCTGATATCGATTGTAATTGTTCACAAATCTAACAACATGCAATCATTGCCTTTCAGGGGTGTCACGTGAGAAGCAAGAGGAACAAGAACGAAACAAGTTAATCATTGCAGTATGTGTAGCGGCCAGCGGAATCGCAATAATACTATGCGCCTTCATGTACTGCTTTAGGAAGAAGATCTTCATGAGAGAGAAACAGGAGAAGTGAGTAACGTTTTGTTGTGTTTAGAATGTGCTTCTTTAACTGAAGGACACGGTTGCATCAAGTCACATGTACATGTTGACTTAACAAATGGAGCTGTGTCAATTTTTCCTTGGTTCTTAGTTTGTTTATTGTAATTTTACGGCTGGCCGTATTTTGAAATAAAAAATACGTCCATTCGTAAAAATACAATAAACAAACTAAGAATCAAGGGAAAATTGACCCAGCTGCGTTTGTTAAGTCAACATGTGACTTAGTGCGAAAGCTTCAGGAGATTCATGGAGAGGTGATGTTTCGTGCGCGTTATTGAACTCCTCAATTGTTTCGCTTGCACGTGGTTTTGATTCTTGTTATAGTTTTTTTTTACCTGGAATTATATACTATGCAAAAAGTTTGTTCTTTTTTGTATAAAGTTGCCCCTTACTTGATTATAGTTTACTCCTAACTTTATAGCTTGCGTAAATACTAGGCTAGAACAAAATAAGTGTTGTCGGAAATTTAAAAGTTAAAGTATACAGGTGGTTGTCGGGAATGAGCGAGCTTCTTTTGCGGGTTACTGACATGAGACTTTTTCTGCAGGAAGAAAAACCCCCTACGATATGACAGAGTGGCCTTTGCAGTATAGCACAGCCGTAAAATGAGAATAAAAAGGAATTGCAAGTCAATAGCAGACGAGGTGGTGTAGTAGACTGGTTCTACTTTGTGCGCCTCAAGTTTATCTTTTATGATGATAAAGGCAAAATAATGTGCTGTTAATATCTCCCTTAGTGAATTAGAAATATCAAATCACGGATCAGTCGAGAGAAACAACAGTTGTACACAACCAGTTTGCAATGTCATCCAAACGTAAATTCTTAATTACAACAGTCATTGGACGGAACCAAGGAGTTACTGGTGTTTGAGCTTGAAGAAATTGCCATTGTTGTTCTTCTTGACAGTGGAAGCAGTCCCAATGTTTTCGGTTCTGAACTGGAAGCAACACAAACTACGAAAGCTTCGTCTTTAATTTGTGCCTCGAGCAATCAGGTTTCCTTTGACAGAAGACATTCTGGATATTGTCTGAACCGGTAAAACTCTCGAATTGCCTGGATGGAATAACCAAAACTAGGGCTCTGTTATAGCTATTAGTGGGGACAGTTACCCAAACTCTATTCAACTCATTCTTGAAAAAAAAACCCCGAAACCGGCAGTTGAAAGAGAGGCCGGCCCACTGCAACTGCTCTGGTATTCGTATTCTACAGCCGCTACAACAAATACAAACTGGCACATGTGGAAATGAAAGTGTTTAACTAACGGCAGTAGTCATTCAACGAAAACGAAAAGTATAATTGGTTGTTTGAAGTATAGGTAATGTTTTACAATTTTGCTGGCCTCCAAGAGGCTTAAAATAATGATGTTATTTACAAATTGTTGACTTCAGAAGTCACTAATTTTATTGAAATACAAGAACTGAGCTCCCAAACTCATCAAATTTGACAAAACTCGTCTTAGTCTTGAAATGAGAAACTGTACAAAAATTCTTGAAGTGAATTAACATGAAAATATTTACCTTGACGCTTTCAGCCCCAGATTGTTGAGTACGAACATTTATCTTCTCCTTACGATATTCACACAAAATTAGGAAGTTCGGTAACGAGAAAATTTGTCTTTATCTAAAACAGCGATTTCCCTACGATAACTGCCGAACTCTCCTTTCCTGTTTACAGTGAATTTAAAGAGACTGGTGGGGAGAATTTATCGTGTTTGGGCCGAAAAGGTTTAATTGAAAAGTAGCTAGCGTGTTAACTGATGATACAATCGTTGGAAAATGTGCAAGCGGTTTGGAGCATTTTCAACAAATGCAATTTAACTACAAAGTTGTTGCACCCGGGATTGAGTTTGTAAAACTTGCACAGAACGTTAAAAGATATTTGACTTCTTTATTTGATAAGTTATTTGTGGATGTAAATATTAACGATAATGTACAGCTTTACGACAATGTACATATGCACCACCACCTTATAGCTGTCGTTCATGAAAAACAAAATGTTACAAACTTCTTTGAGAATGTTTTCGAAAAACAAACAAATAAATGGCCTAGTCAGAAAATTATGTTTGAGAAGTCTGTATTTCTTGTTGTTGTAGTTCCTGTTTCTTCTACCCGCGCCCCAGCAAACCCCCTACCGGCCAAACCTGCCCCCTCCCCCCTCCCCTCCGCCCTTTCTGATCTTTCCCTCTCCAACTACGTGCTTATTTCATTTTCGGGACTATTTGACGAGGAACTTATTGAAATGAAGACCTGAAATTTGCTGGGGAATTAATGTTTCATTTTCAGTTTTTACGTCACAAACTATGCAGCTCAAAGGGTTGAGAGGGGCAGAGTTTTTGCGGCCTTCACAATTTAAACTTATGTTCTTCATACAAATTCTGGTCATCAAGCCGCCTGCCTGGACTTAGGGGCGAACCATTTGATCTTTGAGGGGGGGTGGGGGGTGGGTTAGGCTTTTTTGAA
>JAOBRG010372014.1:0-11751 GCA_027574985.1 Umimayanthus nakama
GCAAATAACACATCTTCAGGTTTGGTTGGGACAAGCTTGTTCACTTTACAAACCCTTGAAAAATATATAAAGAATTAAAATGAAGTTTGAATAAAACAACGCCTAGCTACTGTAACTACTAGTGTAACTACAATTTACCTTTCTTTGCAGCAAGTATACCAGATATCTCAAGAAACGCGAGGTTCTATCAAGACTGTGAGCACTGTCACCATAAGTTAGACCTACACAATGTGACCAAGCTATTTGGAGGGACATATCGCTGTCGGACGATTAACAGTGTGGGCAGCGGTCAACAACAATTCACTCTGTCAGTAAAAGGTAGCAGTGTTGTTTGTAAACTGTGAGAGAAATAGTGAAAAAAAAAATTGTGTACTTGATATTCAAAGTCAATTTTCTTTTTCCCATTTTCTAGTGGAACAAAATTAGAAACTGAAGGGTAGTTGCAAAACATTCAATTAGTAAATTGTCCGGTTTGGCATGCGTCTTTCGAGTTATGGACGCACGAGTAAAATTGGGAGAGAGAAAAGCGTTTGAGTAGTTCGAAACAAAGCTGAGTGCTTCTCTAGCTTCTCCAACGCTGTTATAACTTTCATAGTGCATCATTAACTCGATCGCCACGCAATTAAAGCACGGACTATTTATTTTAGAGCAATGCCACTGCTCTTGAGCATCATTTTGGTTGCGTCCATTTGTTTTAACCTAATTGGCGCACGGGATGCTTCTATCTTAAATTTAATATAAACAACTGAACAACTGCGCCATACAAAAAGCTCACGAAAATTTGCCAGCTATTCTCTTATAGGTTTAAATTTTGCATTCTATTCTATTAAATAACAATATGTTGTTTTCTGTTTCTTCTTCCAGATTCAGTTGTTTCCTCGTCGGCGAGACCAATGATAGAGGCAGCTATATTCACATTTTTGATCGTTTTGCTGGGCACCCGCTAAGCACTGAGTGCGGCAGGAGCAGTTAATCCCTGCATCAAATAACAAGAGATGATGGTGCCCTCCTGCAACGACTTGTGTCAGTCGCAGTTGCTCGGCCAGGCTTTGGTCGTTGAAACCTGTTGGGCACATTATATTTGTGCTCTGTTTGTCATGCAAGACACTGAACGAACCAATTCGACAAGTGTTTCAGTAATAGTATACCAACGTCATATTGCAACAAAGTTACATTACGAACCTAGTGGCTACCAACTTGTTCTAATGTCCTTAAATCATATTGTCAACCAAGACTACACAGTTTGTTGGAATGCTACGGTTTAAGGAGCGCCTACACATCGGAAATTTTATATCTACACTCCATGCTCGCTATTGCGAGTTGCCTTTAGGTATTCGGACATTCGTAATGAAAGAGGCAACAAGAATACTCTGAATTAAGAACTACACAAGGTTTCATGACCTTGCAACAAATGCAAGTTTATCACAAACAAGAGTGTTTACACATTCACAGAGAATCACCAATTTGTTTTGGGCGTGAAAAAAGACACAAGAGAGACTACATGTACGTAGCATTAATATAACTTCTCACGTGGCAAGTAATAACGGGAAACTCGAGTTTGTTTTCACCATGTGTTTCAACAAGTTTACATTTAAGTTACATTTCTGATGTTTCTTTTAAGACAAATCATGTAAATAATTAATAAAGCAGTTCATTTCATTTTGTCAGTTTTGGGACACTGCAAGACACCGTTGCCCAAGAAGGAAAAAGAACTGATTTGTTCAAACACATTCCATTGAAGTCGATTTATTTTAGACCCGACGTTTTTCGGAAACGTAACAGTCATAACCTACATTTTGACCACATGCTTTTTTATAAGAACAGTTTTGTAAGAAAAGCGAGGCTCGAATTTGCCCAAAAATTAAGAACAAGCTAAGAACAATTGAGGCTCGGCTTCAGATACTTAAACTGCAAGTTTTTACTGAAAACACAACACATCACGTCAATACATGTAGCGTTTCGTTGCAGATCTTTCTGCAGTTAATGACATTGTGAGTAGAGAAAAAAAATCAAAACTGTGCCGCACAGTGCCAAAAAGCTTATTAAGTATAATTGACATGATTGAAACAAGAACGATTTTCAGAACAATTTCAGAACAATTATCCAAAACTTAAGAACGAGTCTCGTCCAAAATTTTCCGGTTCTTATAAAAAAGCGTGTTTTTGGATTATTCAGGAGTTATTTTTAACTTTTTTTTGTTATTGTTAGTATTTTTTGAAATAAGATGACTTAAATTGTGCAAAAACTTAAGAAGAAGATGGCTTGGTCAAAATTTACTGGTTCTAAGAAAAAGCGTGTTGTCGATATACACACTTTTTCCTTTATTAGAACAAACTTTATAAGAATATCCAGGCTGAGGTTTGGATATGCATGTATAAGAAAAACTAAGAACAACCCTAGGCTCAGATAAAATGTTGTTTTTCTTATAAAAACAAAATAGCGTGTAATGATTACGAATTCTTTAAAAACCGTATAGTAAAAGGTTTTTATAAGGAAAACAAAAACAGTCTAAAGCTGAAAAAATATTGTAGTGTCAAAACCTGATAGCTTCTTCAAGAAATAAAGTATCTTCTCTAATTGAACGTGTTTTCTGGATCTCAAGTACCTTTTGGCTTAAAATACTTACTTCATGTTTTTGTAAAAAGACAAATTTATGGAATGCGGGTTACAGTACCTGAAAAGGTGTTCATACGCATGTCATGTGTATATGTCTCTCCACCATTCATGAATTAAATGTTGTAAATCATACCAAAATAACCCCTGACAGCCTGTTTTTAGTTAGAGAAAGTTTTATGAGGTCAAGGTCTTAACACAATTTTGCTCGAAATATTGACAAGCATTCGTGTCGCCCATGAATTAGTTTCGTGCAATGTTGCAGGAGTAGATTCAAATCTGCTTTGCATTATAGCGTGCTAAACATTCAGAGAGCTGACACACTGTCCAATTTCCACATTTCCCGCAATATTGCGTGGGTATAGTTCGATTAAATATCAAAAACACTTTGTCGCAGGAATCCCCCTCTCCAGGGACTTTCTCCACCCCGGGGCGAGATACCTTGGGATCTCGTCTACCCTTTAGGAATCTCGCCCTCCGCTTATGTTCAGCGATTTCGCCCTCCTTGTTTTTCAGAAATTCTTATTATTCGGGTCAAAAACAACAACGAAAAGATAGGTCATTTCACTACATGAACCAATTACTCGAGATGTTGCTCAATGAAACACACTGATAAGTTGTAAACGATCTGTGCACGGTTAGGCTAAGTGTTAATTTCAATTTTTGTGAATTTCGGCAAATAGCAAACAACATTTTTTAAAAAAAATCTTTTAGTTCTTTGGTCCTGTTTGAACTAGCTGGAAGTTTGTAAATACCGACGACCCAAGTTGGTGGACGCAACGACAAAAGTCAAAAGTTCGACACGCTGCTACGGAATCCGAAAAGTGTCACACGTTTTCGTTGTCGTTGTCCAGAGGGATTATGCAGTTTAGACTATTAAAAGATTTTATCTATGTATATAGTCACTTCCATATTATATTGTCGCACAAGAACCGAGCGACAAATGGCAAAACATTGTCCCAGTCGCGGTCTCGATAGATTTACAGAAAACGTACTTTTAGACAGTTTATTCGAAGTCAAAGGGACTCAGTTTAAAGCTTTAAATTTTACATGAGTATGGAACACAGCTAAAGACGAACAGGACTGTACATGCAAATAGAACGAATATGGGCGGACCGCCGAGGACACATTTTACTTGGTAAATGCTAGCTAAACAGTGTCCAGCAGCCAGCAGAGACAAGCAACGGAATTTTTCTTAAGTTTATTGATGAACTCCAACTTTTAAAAGTGGTTGGTTAGGGTAAGGGTTGATTCAAGGTTACTTTTGTAAGAATTAACTTTAGATAGGCCTACATAAAAATGTGAAGTGTTGTTTTATTTCTATTATTTCCAATGAAACTATTTAAAAATATTTCAAGCTTGATCAAAATGAACATTTTCATGTATCGGGATTTCGGAATTTCAGATTCATATTGTAATTTGAGTAATGTCAGTAATCTCTGAAAAAACAACCGTTGCTGTCAAACCTGCAAATTCAAACGCAAATAATTTTCCTGTTATAATTTTTTTAAGCAAAAAAAAAACAAAGCAAACTGGCTGTTTAAGTAAAATGGTTGGGAAAAAACCTATTGAAAATGAAATGAACTGCTACTGCCTGTATGTGTGCGGCAAAATAGCCTGTCTGTTGAAGTGTAAAAGGGTGTGGAAATGCACGCAAAATATCATGTAAACATGGGTTCTAGCGATTCGGGTCAGCTGTAATGATTCTTTCTTTTCTCAAAAATCAACATAAATATTTCAAAATTTGGACAAGTCAGAAGCAAGCCAACATCAATGAATCCGCCTCGCCTTGCAACTAACCCGTGTCAGGTGAATCGGCTTCAGAAAGCTGGCGGGGCTATGTAAAGGTATTATGTTTTCCTAATACGGGTTGGTGTACGAACCCGGGTTTCCAGTCAACCTGGGTTCATGTAAGCGGCCACTTAGAATAATTAAGATTAAGTTCCTGAAAAACGATAATTAAATTTAGTTTCAGCCTAAAAAAGTTTCTTGTAAAAAGTGTATTCTAAACTTAAATTGAAAAATCAGAACGTTTTAGAACGACGAGAGGGTGCTTTCATAGCTTACTCAGACAAATGTTTTACAAAAAACGACGCCTAATTAATGTACGCAATACCGAGCTCAACACGTGGTCTTTAATGTGGGTTTGGTTGCTTCCTAGCTTTGCAAGATAATTGATATATTTCAAATGTTTTCATACAGAACAAAACATTCATTGGTAAACAGATCAGTGATGCGGCTATTTTATAAAAGAAATTCAAAAGTCGAGTAATTATAATACAGCCAGTAGAATTTAAGCTTGAATCAACAACACCTAACACACAAGGCGGTTTCAAATTCGATCATTTTGTGAATTCCAGCACACGTTCTTAAAGATAAGGGTTTAGGTTAGACATGGAACATGATGAACGGCAGAAGCTGATAGGAGATCAAAAGGAGACGCGGAAGATAAAGGAGCAGGATAAAGTTAATGATTTAGGTAATGATTGTCAGGGTGAAGAAGACCCGGATGAAGTGCCAATGGAACCCAAATTAACCCTAGGAGAAGAAGTTCCTGATGACGGTTCGACTGGTTTTCAAGATGTTCCCGTATACACAACCTGCCCGCACTGTAACGAAAAAGTCGTTACTCGAACCGCTTTCAAGAGTGGGAAATATACGTATTGGACGTCCGCATGTCTATGTGTATTCCAGTAAGTGAAGTGTTTTACGCATCTTATAAAGTTATTCTTATCAGGTCTTCTTATAAGAATTTATGGTAAGTATTAGTTATCTCTCTTTGGCGCAAACGTTTCTTCAATGAAGTATTTGAAGCCATTCGTTTCTGTATGTGTATGATTTTAGTCAGGTTTTCTGTAGGGATACACAAGGATCTTTTAAACTGTTTACTATTCAATTTGTATCAAATGAAATCGCTATACAGTTTTATTAATGAAAAAATGTAACTATATTGCTTTTTAATCAAGAAATGAGCATCTTTACCTAGTAGAATAAAATGCAGTAATCTCATTTCATTTTGTTAACAATTTGCGCTATCGCGCAATATTTGATTTTCATTCGTATTTACTCTAATAGTGTAGAAACTGTTTTACCTATTAATCAGCATTAAACACAATAACTTGTAAAGCTCTACTATTCAGTAGGAAAATCGAACCGCAGAAGCAAATATTGTCAAATAGATGAACATAGTCACGACTATAAAAGAATGGAAATAGATTGCTTTGCTAACTACTGATTTGCGTAGATTTTGAAAGGCCTTATAATACATCACTATAATGTTTGTTGTCGTTCTAGTTAAAGTAGGGCCTTGGTTATTTGATTGTAATTGTTAACGTGGTCAAAGATTCACAATTACAACAGTAACACACTGCAACTTTGGCACGATAGTTGCCATGTTTTAAAACTTTAAACATGCTTTTTCTAATTTTCAAGGGAAGTGTTGAAACGAATGTCATTTCTATACGTAGATCATTCTAGTAGCGCCGGTAGTCAAGGCATACTAGTAAGTATTCATTTAATGCTGTTTATCAAGATTGGAGTGAGAAGGAATTTTAGGAACACTGAATAAACTTAGACAATTGATCTTAATTAGGAAACCTTATCAATTTTGTTCAGAAAAAATGTAGTCAATCCGAAATACTCAATTGCGATTTTAATGATAAGAAGCAATGCTAGGGTCGATATTTTTTGTCTTTTTAAATGCAGACTGTGCAAGTTCTATCGGTTAATTCTCAATCAAAAAAAAAAGGAAAACATTCATACATTTTTAATTTGAAACTATTACATTGATTGAATTTTGTTTCAATTAAAGTACAATCTCAAAGAACATCGCAAGTGGAAAACCATAACAAAGAAAAAACGTTGTTAGCTATTGAAAAGGACGTTATAATTCTTGAACATAGTTTTTAACTGACTGCCAATGACTAAGTTTTATATCTTTTGTTTAAATATATAAACTACAGGTGTTATTGGAAGCCTGCGGTTTTTTGTTACAACAGAATAGAACATGTCTGTGAATTTTTAATTCAAAACCTTACAATAAATTTGGTTTTCAATTGAAAAGCGTATCATAACAAAAAACAAATGTCTGTGGTATGGCTGCAACCGAGTCATAAAAGATAAGAAACTGATAGCCATTGATTCGTCGAACAATCTTTCAACAAATTCGCTGACGGAAAATTGATTAGATTCAGCAGCCAAAACTTTTCGTTTAAAAACAGCGCTAGACCATTTCTAAACGTTAAAATTTAAAGTTGATACGGACTACTCGCGAGGAAAAGTTTAGGCTTGGATTTTTAAAAATGAACTAAAGGATTGTATGAGAGATAAATCGTTTAGCGTACACGTCAAACATGAGTGAAGGCTTAAAGGGGTACTCCAGTGGCCCAAGTCACTTTTCGGAAATTAACGTAAAATTGGCAGAGAAAAACGAACATGCTGCTCGTTTTGTCCAAGGAAGTTTAGAAATGTGCGAAAATAAGCAAAAACCGAGCGTTTCCGAAGATTTCCGGCAAAAAAGTTCTACAGTGACGTAGAAAAGTTCCACCAGTGACGTAATCTTCGGAAAATATTCTGCTTCCGGTTGGACCTTCTCGAGCTGCTGTGAGCGGCGGGAAATTTTGAAGAATCTTTCTGTTGACGCGGATAGTCAGTTTGGATATGTCTTAAAAATGTTAAACGATTGAATAACAATAAAGAATAAGAAATTGAAGTCAAACCAAAATAAAATTATATGTTCGAAGCTGCTGCTGGTCGAGCCAAGTCAGCTAGATAGTTCCAGTTGTGGTAAGTTTTGTCTCTGCAAGGACAAGTGAATCGGTTTTGGAGTTCCTTCGAGCTGGTAGGCAATAGACGCTTGTTTACTTGTTCTCAATCAGTATGTCAATGTGGAATGTAACCAGTTAATTTTTGTGATTAAAACTGGAAATGATACATTTTATCTTGATTTAGATACCGCTTCAGAAAACGTGAAGATTGGTAAACAAAAACTTTACAGTCTACTGGCCGGTTCAAAATGGCTGATCTGAAAAAGCTTAAGGGTAAAGTGACTAAAGTCCATGCAGAACTAATATATAAAGAATATCAAACAACTTCAAGTAAAGAACTCTTAAAACTGAATTACAGGTCTTTATAGTCAGTATGTCCGTCTCATTGCCTGAATACTGCAAACTAAGATAAACTCCGCTGTAACAATAACGTTTTATTCACCTCAGTTTTGCATTCGATTTATATTTATAAATAGGTGCCGGTTAATTGCCTGGAATAACCATAGGGGCTATGCGAGCCAGGCAATCAGAACTCTATTTTGATTGAATGTATTTTGATCGGTTATATGAGGGGATTATAGCAGAGACAAAGCAAATAGAGAAGGAAAAGTAATGTAAGCGGGAAAAAGAACTTCGAAAATGGTTTATATACAAGAAGAAAAGTACAGACATATCTAGAGAATCAAAATTTCACATTGCCTATTTGAGTCGACTCATTATTGATTTACAATTAATGGTATGGTAATCTTTATGGTATGGTAATCTTTATTTCAACACGGTAAAATTTGTCAGCTAATATAATTACAATAAAAAAATACCTACAGATAAAATAAATAGTGCTGCTTTCCACGAATGCCGTGCATTAGAAAAAATCTTTAATTTGATGTTAGAATTGCCTAAGGGACTCAGCTTTCCTTGTTTGACAAGGAAGACTGTTCCACAGTGTTGCACCGCCGTAGCTAAAGATTCTTTGATAATAATTTGTTCGCGGTAGTGGAACTTTTAGTTTATTGTCGGAGTCCCTTAGGCAATATATCGTGTCTCGATTTTCAAATCGGAAGCTTAAATAGCCAGGAGCTAGCCCGCGCAAAAACTTATATACCATTGTAGCCCTCTGAAACTGTTGCTGGAAAATTAATTTTTTCCATCTTAAAATATTAAACAAATGGCCAGCATTGGCAAACGTCATAGAAAGTAAGAATAAGCGCGTCCTTGTTTTGACATTATTGCGGTAGTGTATTGAAGGTCAAGAAATTTTGCAGCTATCACCTTTTTATATTTAATATGATATATAGTAAGATTTTTCTGATAAAACTAAAATTAATATTGAGATGGTATTGTTTTAGTTATGCTGGTTTGGCAGAATTCTTAAATATTCATCGACTCGGGCTTTGTTAAAAAAAATTTTCAACACAAATCGTCAATTGTTAAGTGCAAAGATTTGAAATGGAGTTTTTCTGTTCGGCAAAACAAGTTCTGAGTCCTTCTGGATGTTTGAAGGTTTATAGTTGAAATAGAAATTGTTAAAAAAAAGTCCTTCAATTTTGGCCTTGTGTTATTGCCAATACACTGAACAAACTTCACTCAGTGATGTTTGCGTGAAGCGATTTCTTTGAGTTGCCAGTTGAACCGAGTGCCTGCATGCTGCAAAGACGACTTGAAATTTAATTCGTGTACTCTGAATTAGTATGGTTTTCTGTCCTGCAAGTCTAACCCTAACCCTGCAAGTCTCTGGATGTTACATATGGATCTGTCAAAACAATTTTGAAACTAAAATCAAATGCTTTGCTTTTAGCGAACCAAATAGCACCATTTTGTTTGTAAAACAACGAAACACGAGCATCAACTTCTCAGACAGAATTACTTCCACTCGCGCAACCTTTAGCTGTTGTCATGGCAAGTACATGTACCAAACTCCGAACAATTTCCGAGCGCTTCCAAAAACACGTTTAAAACCTTATTTTGCTCATTTTTCGTTCGTTTCTAAGCATTTTTAAACAAAATGAGTGAAAAATTCGTTTTTCTCAGCCAAATTTACGTTAATGTTCGAAAAGTGACTTTGGCCACTGGAGTACCCCAATAAACTTTCATGAGCCCTCATCGTCTCTCACCAATTCTCGTGCACGTTTGAACCCGTTATTTTTATTGAAAAGCAACGGCCCAAGCATGTTCCCCGTGAAGTCAGTAAGGCTTAACTCTACGAACAAGCATTCTTTGTTTTTTTCTTTCTTTCTCTGTAAAGGTTTTCGTTCTTTAACAATATGGTTTAGGTTACTTCTTCTTTTATCTAATGGGATTTTTCGTTCGTAGAATTAAAGACGACCCCGTGAGGTAATAGTAGTTTGAATAAAATTTTGTTTTGTCTTTCCCAGGTGCTATTGCTGCATGTGGATCCCGTTTGTTTTGGACGGACTGAAGAATGTGGTACATTCGTGTCCCAAGTGTGGAGCTGAACTGGCTCAGTATAAGAGGTTTCGCTGGGACCGGCTTTTGAAGAGAAAGAAGAAGAAGCAACAACAGTAATAACAGAGGATGAAGAAAGTACAGTACTATATTGACTGTAACAGTCCTGTATATATTTTATTTTTTCAAACCTAACTTTTTGCATATATTTTCCGTCTTCTTTTATAGCTTTCGCTTTTCCTTTTCCCCCTTTCCCACCTTGTTTTGCATATATTCGATCTTTTAGCTTTAGATTAATACAAAATATATACAGGGGTATCTGTTTAGTTAAAGCTAGTTTAGAAGATCCCTGTGTTACCAAAAGTGAAAAACGAACTTATAGTTAGCATGAAACTAGAAACGTTAAGTGACTATTTTGCGACAAAGACTTGTGATGGCGTTTTGGAGATCTTTTGAAAGTGCCAACACTATCTGATTTCATTGTTTTAAGGGACAGAGCTTTGCCATAATAAGGAAGTTATTCCGCATGTAAATTCGATAATACAAAGCCCGATAATACATTTAGAATAAAACGATGTATGGACCCATTTTTATGAAATCTTATGAGTATTGAAGTCCGGTTTGTTTCTTTGTCACAAACTATAATCACAGTTTGGATGGAAAACGGTAATTACTTTCAAAACTTCAGATTTTATTCATTTTTGCACAAATTTACTGCTGAACTATCAAAGGATGCCTTTTCATGTTTTTATTTGAAAGAATGCAATGCATTTTCAACTGCAGTGTGTTTTGAGTGTTCATTCCTTTGCGGAGACACAACACCTTTTCTTTTGACAATATTAATCAAGAAAATATTATCTGTATAGTTTCTTAGAAGTACTTGTAAAAAATCAAACAATGAACCATTTCAACTTATTTTATTTTTTTGCACAAATTTACAGCTTGGACCATCGAAGGTTGCTTTTTTGTTTTTTTTAAAGAATGCAATGCATTTTTCATCTGCAGTGTGTTTTAAGTGTTCATTCCTTTGCGGAGACACAGCGTATTTTCTTCTGACAATATTGATCAAGAAATATTATCTGTGTAAATTCTTAGAAGTACTTGTAAGAAACTCAAACAATGAACCGTTTCAACTTCAAAAACTATGATCGCCGTGGCAACAAGCTTTCAGGAAAATCTTGTATGAAGAGCAGCATTTCATCCGTTAAATCAAAATTTGTTTTAAAGTAAATTTAGAAGAGCATATTTTAAAATAAAAGTCAAAAAATTGAACAAAAAATAAAAAATTGCTTGAAGTTTTTAAAAGTGTCATTACTTTTAACTTTTAATTCAACGTATCTAAAGGAAATGTAAGACAAACTGTATGGGGAGTTATGTTGTTTCACAATTTGAAACATTTAAGTTTAAGCCTAGTAGGCCTGCACGAGGAGGGAGTTGATTTCAACAAATAAGAACACTCTTGGTATTTATGGAATTTATCGCTTTTTGGAGAACAATATTCTTTTTTAAAAGTTGCCAAGTTTAGTCAAAATTCCACACGTTAGATAATTGTCTCCATGAGCTAACAAATTAACTCAAGCCGTGCGAGTGCTACTTCTTCGTCCCGAAGTCAAGTCATTTTCTGAAATTAAAATGACAGCTGACGTGTTTGTGACGTCATAAGTGTTTCGTTGTACCTAAAAATAACTGAATACAAACCCAAAATTGCGTCCGTGTTCTTCGTGAGCATTATTCAAAGCAATATAGATATAACTATAATAAAGTTACAAAACTAGAAGACAAGTGTTATAGAAACGGAAAAAGCCCCTGAGTGCATCTCAATCTTTTGATGTTTTAAAAAATGTGGAGGATCTTCAGTGCAGAAGAAGGCAAAGCAATGCATCGTACTTCAATACATACCTCTTATTAGCCGAGTGCGAGGTCCGTACGGCAAGTTATGGACCGGGTTTTTTCCTTCCTTTTATGGCCC
>JAOBRG010372025.1:0-11749 GCA_027574985.1 Umimayanthus nakama
AACAAACTTTCCTGTTTTGAAAATCAATGTTTCGCGAAAGGAAAATTTTGCTTAATTTACCAACCTACCTTTGAATAACTTGACTATAAACTCTGAAGCATCTTTTGTCTTTTGAGACAAGGCATTTTCTATAAACTGCTCAATTTGTGACTCCGAAACATCAACAAATCTGGCAGTCATTTTGAAAATTGCTATAATCACCTAGCGGTGATTATAGCGTGAGACAACGAAGTTCTCGACCAATCAGTGTGCACCATTTTCGATAATCACCAATGCAATTTTACCAAAAAAAATAATCAGAGTCAACATTTGCGTTGTGTATACGTGCGCGTTTGCATCTTTGTAGTATATGTGCGCGCGTGTGCGGTTGGGAGGGTGACATGTGAGTGTGCATATACGTTAATGTGAGTCAATGTGTGTTAGTGAGAAGAGAACATTGGAAGCTGAAATTCTCAAATTTGTATTTAAGGACTGATTTAGTCTCAGACCAAAAGTTATAACGTTCTTATTTAAAAAAGGAGTGAAGAAGGAGTTCGAGATGTCGACATTAAACTGAAGAGTTACATAACCGCAAAGACAAACGAAGTTAGTTCAATTCGAAGTTAGCGCAAGCTATAAAAGTCCTATTTACACGGCAAAAAAATAAACTGGGTTTAACCCGGGTTAAAACTGAATTAACCCGGGTTGTGTTTACACGACACTTTTTTAAACTTTAAACCCAAGTTGAACCCGGCTTAGCAGTGTTAACTGCTTACACGACAAGCTAACCCGGGTCGAACCCGGGTGAGTAGGGTTTTCATGACAGAAACTAACCTGGGTTTGTTTTAACCCGAGTCGAACCCATGTTAGTTTGTACCGTGTAAACAGGGCTTAAGGTTCAAGTTAACGGACTGCAGTGGCTTCAGTTGTGAAAGAGACAGCGCAGCAAGGGATATGTTGATTTACTGTACAAGCAAAGCTTTAAACTACAGAGTGTTCAACAGTAAATTAAACGCCATGCATGTAAGACTCGAAATGTTGCTTTGGCTTAAACTTTTAAAAACTTGGTTCAGTGCTAGATAACTGAACGACAAAC
Source organism: Umimayanthus nakama (assembly GCA_027574985.1). NCBI lineage: Eukaryota > Metazoa > Cnidaria > Anthozoa > Zoantharia > Parazoanthidae > Umimayanthus > Umimayanthus nakama. The sequence continues at coordinate 1,076 of JAOBRG010372025.1, forward strand.
TCAGTTGCCTTCAAACTCAAAACGTTTGCTGAAATTTCAGCCCTTAGTTACAGAACAACGAGACTACTGTGATATTTCGTGATACTACCGTGCTGAGCAGATTTCTTTTGTTTACAATGCAATTACTGCAACAGCTTTTCAATGTCTTTCTTCAGACACCATAGTATATAAACTATGACTCCGCGACTTAATAATAGAAAAATGTGCAGTTCGGACAGCAATGAAAATTGAGATAGTTTTCTCCAAAACATAAAAGGTCAGACCGCAGCCAAAAACTCTTGTGATAATTGAAAATATAAAGTACAAAAAAATCATGTTAAAATATAATTAAGGCTATCAAAAAAAGTGGTGGTATACAAATTTCACTGAAACTAAGAACAGATAGACGACAGACGTTCTTTCTTCTTTACCTCAGCTGCAATGTATAACTAGATATAGCTAAGTCACTTTTTCACTTATCAGTGAGTTATTGTCACGGTCGGCTCTTTAAGTTTAAATAGACTGACGTATCCTGTGCCGCATTTACCAATTTGCGTTGTTTTTCTCTGGTAGTCTGTAAAGTCAACAAAGTTTTATCTCACAAACTTGGTCCCATGCAGAGTTTCGACGTGGTTTAAGACGAGTTCGAAACGAACTGATTAAATTTAAAGGCACTTCAGCGAGGGTGGTTTACTGTTTGGATGAAAATCATTAGCGGTGGATCAACCTTCACTGAAGGGTTATCCCAGGTCGTACTTAAACATTACTCGGAGATCAAACTGTCGAAACTTCCGACAACTAAGTACTCCGCACTATTCACTAAGCTCTTCTTCTGCAAACACAATGTTCAGTTAAAGGTCTCAAACTTGGCAGATTGAAATTGTATATGCGCTAGAAAAGCCATAAGACTTTATCATTGTCCACGACAAATGGTTTTGCTAATGAGACATAGGAGACATTTTGACAGTCAGATAATTCACGACCATGTGCAAACGAAAGGCCGATGGAAAATTTAGAACTTATCGGAACCTATAAAAGATAACAAGTATCGTATTCAACACTGTCACGGAGACCACATACGTCGCCTTCAAGAGCACGCGTTTAGCTCAAGTTCGCCTCAAAAAGCTCATACGTCTTTTTAAATCCCAAATGGCTTGTTATGTGTATGCTAATGAGGTATTGTGCAAGTTTTGATTTCTTATACAAGCAAGTGACAAGAGTTTGAACAAAAATTAAGCTGCGAAAATCTCATTGGACGGCGAGAAAAACGAAAATGTAGGTCATTTATCAGCCGTCTTTGGATGTGTTTGTTCAGTAAATTTCTTTGCTCCAAGAGTTTTCTTGTTAGTTGTTACCAAATTATTTTTGATTTAGTCACTCACGATAGAATTCGATTGGATTAACGTCATGATAGCTTCAGCACGATAGCTGTATTTTACTTCAAGGCGCGTGAGACGCGCAATAACTGAATGCAGTTTATGTATAACTTATTTACTTATGGGACACGGGTGAAATCGAGACGCGTTGCTACAAAGCCAGCAACTAGAGAGGCCAGCAACCAAAACAAAGAAACGCCGAGAATATATTTAAACGTGCTTGCACGGCTAACACACAATAAAATATTGATCAGAACATAAATCATATCGCGTATATTTTTCTTCGATGTAGTATATTGGGAATCTTGCGATCTCCTAGTAACTTTTAGCAATCCATTTAAGACTTTTGAAGTTTTTACCAGATATCACCGCTGTGAGTTTGTAGTGAAACAGCATCCCCGCTCCTGTAGCCCCGAATTCTGATAACAGTACTACTTAACATACCTAGTCAGCTGAAAACTACAAGATTGGAAGAGTGAAATGAACAGGCGATTATCGTAAGTGAGTGCACTTCTTAAGTACTCTGTATATTTCTGTTAACTGTATACTCACTTGTTGAGGCTTGGGTAGTGCTATTGGGATATGAACTGCTCTGCTCTTGTCGGCTCATCAGTGTAAAATCCTGCTAGCCCACGCATCAAAAACATAATGTAACAAACTTCCACTCTAACTTGTTGCCCTGCAAACGAGAGAAGAGCTTAGCATCTCGAGACCTTTTGTATGCCATCCAAAAATAAATTATCCAGCGATCTGTGTTGTCCGGATAAGAGATACAATTTGACGCATGCGCAGAATCGTTGTTAATTAACTTTTTGTTTACAAGGCTAAACTGTTTTCCATGTGAATACAGTGTCCTTCACGCGTAATGCGTGATGAACAGTAATTGATGTTTATAAATGCTGCAATAAAGTACAAAAGACACCGACTAGTTTTACTATAATTGCGAGTTTGCACTCTCATTTGAAAACACAAAACGACCCTTCAATGATGTTTGAAATCTTCCCACAAGTTCTCCTTAGCCGTCCTTTGTGAGAAGAGTAAAAGGAACAGCAGTTAAATAGTCACACTTCCCTTTGAGTCCACGCTTTTGAATACTTTAAAGGAAAACATTTTATTGAAATCATTTTAAAGATAATTGTAAAGAATAGCAAATTGTATAGAAACATGCATAACATCCGTTCCTTGTTGTTTGGAACAATAGAGAAAAGGACTTCGAAAGTGCACTCACCAAATTTGATCCACGATGTGAATTCTCTCTCTTTTGATTATAACAAGTTTGCTTTAGCTTTTGTGAAAGTTTAAGGTCTTTATTGTAATTGAATTTTTTTAGCAAGTACGCTTTAATAACTTGTTCGACGTGCTTGGCTCGCGAGGTTGTTGAGATCACCATTGATGCGTGAAGGATAAAATTTTCTTAAAACAAGTTTGTTTTTTAGATCCACTAAAACAAATAAAAGCCAACATAAGCATCAACCGTTACTGGATCCTTTTATTAAAGGTTTCCGGGTAAACACTAGCGTCCGACGTTAGGTGCAAAGTAAAGCTATAAATGGAATTCCTAACTTGGTTCGTTAAGCAGCTTTAAACTCAATATTTTTACGAAAAAGTCGGGATATTTTAACTGAGTTGTTCATTGACTTACTGAAAGGCGAAATGTCACTTGTATTTGATTCTGTGCGCACTGAAGAAACCGCAGTGGCCACGTTTTTTCAAGCCAACATCAAGTCGCTGTAACATTCGTTTGCTTGCAAGAAAACTGAAGGAGCAAACTTTTATATTGTATACAGTTCAAAGTTTACCGACTGACTTCGGAGATGTGATTAATACCCGACTAAAGCCTTGTTCGTTAATACCCTGTAATCCTTTTCCATCACAGTTCAAGATAGTTTCACGCACTTTCGATGTCAGAACTTGGCTGACACTGGTCTTTCAGCCTATTTACAAAAGGGTTTAACACGGATATGGTTAAAAACTGCAGGGCTACGCTTTGTTAATTTAATTTTTGGTTTGCTTCCTTGTGAGGGTTTCTAAGTACAAGCAGCCATGCAATCACTTCTAATCTGACGAAAGTCAAACTAAATTCATCCACTTTTAATAATACTGTATTATTGAAATTTTTGGGGAGACACACAGAAGATGTGACCACAGGCAAATGTCTTGCAACGGTATTTGTATGCATGATGGACAACTTTATTGTACAGACGACAGTGGAAATAAAAAATGATCGCTGCAGTTTTAATTGCAACTTTTAAAAGCAGTTGCAAATATTTACCTGAAAGAAAAAAAACCATGCTTCATCGGGATTCAAACCCTTGGCCTCTGCGATGCCGGGACAGGTGCTCATGTTACAGAGTTGAATCTTCAAAAACAACAAAAAATGCCGCTTACAAGACAATGCTAGATATAATAACAAAATTGGTAAAGACGCAAGAACTACGCGCACTCTGATTGGCTCCTGAGCGGTCTGAATTTCCCGTAGTGCCCGCATGCATTATGATGTACGTGCGCGAACTAGTTGCACGCAGTAACCCTCTTTTTGAAAAAAAGGCCATAGAATAAATTACTTGCTAACATTTAGTGAGTGTTACTAACAATTATTTCCAATCGGCTTGCCTTAACGGCTCTAGCAAACAAACTGCAAGCATACTGCATAATTTTAGCAACGGACTGAACTGTATTGTTGCATATTGATGTCGGTTCCAAATAAGTTACAAGAAAAACAATGAAAAAACGTCTTTTGGATTACAGTTACCTACTGCCCCCCCCCCCCGTCTCCCTTGCAGATTTGGGTGCTCAAGCCCTAGCTGCTCCTCGTAAATCGACGATTCCACTCTTGGTTTTTGTGTCCCTCGTCATATTTCACTGATGACAAACGGTTCCGTTTTCATAAACGCAACGTAAACTTTACTGCCTAACAGATACGCAATCGACACGTTACGCTTCCACACAAGAACGAGCACGTAACTGTTTGGCCTAGTGGAAGGCCTTTCTAAAGGTTGTTGGCTCCGTCCACGTAAATATACTATTTCGTTTGGAAACGGGATCTTTAATTTTCTGTATCGCAAACGCATCAAATATTAGCGACTCAAACAAACAGTTTTTTAGCGGTTTTTACTTGATTTTTTTGTCTGCGTTTTTTGTCGGAAAGGTTGCATGCGTTTTTAAACAAGGACAGGGCCTCAGACTTGCAGCTGGTCCGAGAACAAACAGAAGTTCTGTTAGTTTTAAAGTTACTAACAAGTAATGTCTATATCTTGAGGGGGGACGGAACAGGATATAACAGCCAGAGTTGGAAAAGCGAGATCATCATTTAACAAATTGACCAAGGTCTGGAAGAGTAACCAGTACAGTATAAGAACCAAAACAAGAATATTTAACTCAAATGTTCTGACTGTCCTCTTGTATGGCAGCGAGACCTGGCGCATGACGAAAAGGGATGAGAACAATTAAACTGGACAGCTTCCAGCACAAATGCTTACGAAAGATTCTGAAAACCCACTGGCCAATGAAAGTAACGAATGAAGAAGTTAGAGAGAGAACAAGATCGGAAAGAATAAGTACACAGATAAAAGCACGAAGGTGGAGATGGATTTGGCATGTACTTAGAATGAAACCAGATTCGTTACCGAGAACTGCGTTGACATGGGCACCAGAAGGGAAGAGAGAGAGAGGTCGTCCGAGAGAAACCTGGAGAAGAACAATTGAAAGAGAGAGATGCGAAATTGGGTTCAAAACATGGGCAGAGGCGGCGAAAATAGCTACAGACAGACAGAAAGAGATGGAAAGGCACAATAAGAAGCCCTATACTCCAAGTGGAGAGAGGAACTAAGACAGATATCTTGTTAACTCTGATGGCAGTTTTATTGAATCGAACCCCCGGGCTGATACGCACCACGCATCAGATTTTCGTGGGTGTGTGACGCCCCAGCCTACAACTGAAACTTGACCCTAAATCAGACCCAAAAAAGCAGTTTTAAACACCTCATTTCAGACCAAACTTAGAACAGGGACTGTGCAACCGAGCCTTCCCGCGCGCTGCATATGGTACATTAACTCCTTACTAACTTGGGACACTATAAACTCGCTGACAGTTATTTTACGGGATGAAGGCACCGAGGCCGGAATAAATCTCATAGCTTAGCAACCGCTCAAAAATGGCTGCATAGAAGTTTATTGTTCACTTAATCAAAGATATAGCTCAAACTGTATAGTTTGATTACAGAACTGACAAAAGACTTTTGCGGCGGAGAACTCAATTAACAACCAGTGTACTCTGAATTCGCATCACTCCTTCGATTTTAATTATTTCGTTACAGAATGAACAACAAACAATTATTTCGTGTTTGCACATACACGATTAATAACTTGAGTGAACAGCTCATTTACTCAAAAAATTAGGCGACCGTTTGGTCAGTTGTCCTATTCAGCTTAGACAGAACACGGAAACTAGATTAAAAACTAACAATGTAAACCAACTTGACATTGACTTGACGCGAAGCCCAGTAAGCGTGTAATTTCAGATTATATTTGCCACAAAATTTGTCAGTTATATGTAAGGAACACGAAGTCTCTTAATCAACAGTAACGTTTATTTCAACAGACTCTCAGGACATAATGTTGAAAGCGGTACCTTATGAAAAATAATACAAAGTCATACGCAATTTCAGCGAGTGGTAGCGTTCTCTCAAAAATCCATATTGCTAGAATAGACATTCTCTTTTTGGCAGCTTTCAGAGCCAAAAACGACAACTAAGAAATTGCACAACTACCCTAAAAGTTCCTTGCAAGGGCGGTAGCTACCGTCATGCAGCTGGGAGGGCAAAAGCCTCCCCCTCAAAATTAGTTAAAGAGTAAGGTTTTTTTCAGTACAACGCGGTGACTACAGCAAGCCTAGGCCGTCAGACAGGGAGAACAAACGCATCCACACCTCTAGACCCTAAATTTTGAGTCTAGCTACAGCCTTGCTTGTCCTTTTTAGTTTGTACGATCGACTCAACGCCGTACTGCAGGAGTTAAAAAGGATCTACAAGTGACAGTAAGATCTCGAACTAAACCCTGGGCCTGAATAGTTGGCGCCTCTCTGGGACAGTATACCGGTCATACATCCCACACTTTGGAACTGCTCATGTGTGTGTATTTAAAGTTCCAAACAATTTCTCAACATTTTGCTAGCGTTTTGGGGTAAGCTGAGCAATATTTCCGGCTTATATTTTGAGATTGCTACACGCGCTACAATGTTTCCGATGTGGCCACACTGAGAAACATTCAGGATGCACGCGACAGTGTAGCGCGCTACCTGTATCCTAATTTAGCTAGGCTTTTGAATTTTAAAATTGAGTTTAAACCTTGCAGTTGATAATGCACTCTATAGAAAAGGGAAAACACCTTTAATTGCCTAAAGTCGCCTAAGTTGCAATCGCAAATATATTTATATTCAGGTTTCGGTAACTGACAGATCATTTTTTAAAATGGCCTAAGACTCCTTTGAGTCACCCATTGAAAGAGTGTTATCATTTTTTTCTTTAAATCACCTGTTATCGTAACATGTTTGGCCCAATGTATCAGTAACTTTCTCAAAGATTTAAAAATAATTTGAAGGATTTACTCCATGCACCGACTTAGCCTTGTTAATACTCCTTTGTGGTGGTTTACTGTAAATGTACATTGTTAACTGAAGTGCTGTATGAGTATCCCAATCTATTAAGTACAGTCCAATGGATATGCGATTTCAAGCAATTTGATTGGTTCGGTGGTCACCGTTTATCAGCTCATATTCTAGTGATTGACTATATATGGAAAACGCCTGGTTGTGAGGCTGTCGTGTGACGATTGATTCAATGGAAACGGAAGTTTACTTTTGAATCGGCGGCTTCTTTAGACACAAAATTCATTTTCCAATAAATATTTGACTGTGAAAAATAATTTGTTTTATTTAAAAAAACTGTTTTTAATAAAACAATTCTTCTACTAGACCTTCTGAATATTAGCTGATCAGTATAACAGATTCGCGCTCCGCGTTCATCTGTTATTTATCGTCTAATATTCAGTGCGGTCTCGTAGAATAATTGTTAATTATACCTTCTGAACGAAATTGGGCCCACGCGGAGAAACAGAGAAAAATCTTTGACCCAGGTGGGGTTCTCGGGAACAGACTGATATCACCGTTGCGCAACCAACTGAACTACAATTACAAGGACAGATGGGAGCTGGCCGTGCGTCCGTTGGTATTGGTCCATAGCGATAGATCAGTGTTTACACCTAGTTCAACATAGTTTTTGAATTAGCTGTAAACACTGATTTACAATGCAAAAGACTGAAAAAGTAGGACAGTGTTGCCTTGTTGGTAAACGGCATGTACTTATTTTTTCGCTTAGGCACCTAGTCTGAATGCATCAAAGGAAAAATGAAGAAAGATTACGGAAACTAACATCTTAGCCACGACGTGTATAGCGAAAGAGCAAAGGAATATCAGTTTACAATTGTTGCCAATAGATGGGTACAGTTTCTTTGCCATTCTACTGATATGCAGAAAAAGGCCAAGTGACTTCCAAACTTCCTAAACGTTTGAAATATTTAACCGTCTTAAAGGGCTGTTTTACGCTTTGAATGCGAATTCTTACCATGGCTTGGCATAAGACGTTAAAAACACCAAAATAACTTCTGCTACAAACAATACTAGCATTTTTTTACCTTAAAGGTTGTAAATGTGATACGGATGGTTTGATTTCGAGGTAGATTGAAACGGCTTTCAGTTGTGAGCGACGAAGCGAATTTAGTGTTGGCCTGTAGGATAAATTATAAAGCAGAGCAGTATGGTTCTCAACTGTGTTGATCCTCGACAATTCTGTTTGCTGAAAGAGTTCTTTTGTCAAAATAAGTCACGTTACTAAGGTATTTTGGTTAGAAATGAAAAGAACTAGTTTTGGAAGGCAGCAGTTTTAAATGGAGCCAGCGTGAAACTGAAATATGTCTTTAGATGTGCATGTGTTTTCCTGAAAAGGTGACTGCAACAGGTATGTGGTGCCGCTGTTTTAAGGGACCCCCGCCTTCCCAAACTGACCACCTTCAGAAAGCTATTATAACTCTTTGAACATCCAGAAGATCTTCACTGCTAAACATTTTAAAGCAATGCGATATCCAGAGAGATTCTAACGTGTCTGCCAACTGAGTTAGAGCAGAAAAGAACAGAGTCGCTTGTTTTTAGTAAAACAAGCTAAACTGAAATCACCGTTTCAGCTCTTGTAAAACGTCTCAAATGCCATTTTTTTGTCACAAACACGTACCTGAGAGGGAAGAGCCTGGGTACGAGGTTGTTTTGAGCAAAGTAAAGTCAATTGTTACATTGAAAAGAAAGATCTTGAAGGAAAACCAAAGTTACTGGATTGCAGTTAGCTGTTTTTACGAAAAAATGAGGAAGCTCATCTGTCCAACGTAGGAACCCCTTCAGATACACCTGTAAATGCGATTTAATCAACAAAGGTTGATATCGTATGTTTTTCGCCCGATAAGTTTTGGTGCATTGGCCGAAGTTTCGAGTAAAAGGACTTTGTCGGAGCACACTTAACATATATTTGTTTTTAGTTATTCTATCGTGCGGCCTGGACAGTATTTTAGACTAAATATAATGACTATAATGAGAACATAAATTCTAACAAGCATTTATTATTGTTCTCTAAATAGAAAGTGAATAATGCATTTAGTTCAGTTAGTGCTTTAAAAGCACTGTATTGTTGCTTGTCGCTGTATCAATGCACTATTAAGAGTTTCTAAAGATTGTATTCGAAGTTCAACTACTCTAAAATTAAAAGATTGAAGTACTGGTAGTGACTTCGAAATAGTTTCTGTGAACAAACTCCAGCTCAATATCCTAAAGCGATAAAGCATGATAGCGGTCCAGCGAAGCCTGTCATTTCCTGCTGAGCTCTTGAAATATCAATGAGTTCCAGCGTATTATTCTTTACGTAGAGAAACGAAGAAAAATGTAAGCGGTAACCAAAACTCAGCTGGAGCTGTTCGAAGAACCATGTGCTTTGTCGTAATTTAAGCGTGTCACCAACAATTGCGAAGTAACATTTCAATATCTGGTTCCTGTCATAGACCAAAACATTGTGTGTGTATTCAAATTCAAATCTTCACTCGTTTAAGTCGTTTTACGATTTTTGGCAATAGAGTGACTTAAAAAGAGTTGACACTACAATATTATTTTGTTAACGAGGTGCAAGTTTCACCAACATGACTTGATAGCATAGTGACACCACTCTGTGAACCAATATTGAAATCAATCGCTTTTATGTTTTTTGTATCTACTGACGCTTACATACAAACGAGCGAACGAACTCAGTGTTTGAAAGCCTTTCGCAAGGTATAATATAACTATTGTCATACTGGTTGTGTACTTGAACAATAATACATACCAAAAGTTCTCAGAAACTTCAGTAGTTCTAGAACAGAGTGATGGACTTATAGTCATTGCTGTCTGCATTCCTTGTAGCTTTTCTTCTGGTAATTCAGATTCTTGAACATTTGATTCACAAGCACTTTAACCTTCAGAGCCAATTTACATGAGTCGTATCAACAGAGCCTAAGAAAGCGTCATTATAATTTCAGTGATCCGAAACCTTTCCAGTGGCATTGTTTGTTATAAATTATTCTCAAGCAACGAATAACATGCAGTTAATGACAAAAACTATACAAATATATTAATTACTCTAGCAAGAAACGACAAGGACTATAAAGTGACATGCTGTTTTAAAGGTTATTGTTTGGTTTTAAATAATAAGGAAGCACTATAAGATAGAATGAAATTATGACCGTCTTTACCAACGTTTTTGTTAATCGTTTTTGAAAACAGAATTTTCTTCCATCAGCGCAAACTTTCACAAGAACGTCCACGGTCGGTGTGTAAGCAATTTCGTAGCTGTTCAGCCAACACTAAAAAATAATTTGTTTTACTTCATTTTGGTCAGTGTTTTCTTCTCCTTCTCCTTCTCCTCCTCCTCTTTCTCCTCTTTTTTAATTTCTCCTTCCCCTTTTCCTTCCTCTCCTCCTCCTTCTTCTCTTATCCTTCGCCTTCTTCTTCTCCTACTCTTTCTTCTTCTTCTTCTTCTTCTCTACTTCTTCTTCTTCTTCTTCTCTTCTTCCTCTTCTTCTTCTTCTTCTTCTTTTTCTTCTTCTTCTTCCCCTTCTTCTTCGTCTTCTTCTTCTTCTTCTTCTTCTCCTTCTTCTTCTTCTTTTTCATTTTCTTTTTCTTCTCCTTTTCTTCTCTTTCTCTTTCTCCTACTCCTTCTTCTTCTTCTTCTTCTTCTTCTTCTTCTTCTTC
>JAOBRG010372091.1:0-11746 GCA_027574985.1 Umimayanthus nakama
TGTTCCATCACTTTGAGAACATGATTGGAGGTGGGGTGGGGGGGGGGGGCGGGGGGGTTAAAACAAGAAAGGAAGTCAGGGGAAAGCAGTGAGATGGTTCTTGTATCGGACTAGTTACAGCAGAATAGTATAGACAGAATCACAGCCATTTGACAATGAGAGGTACGTTTGCTTACTGCTGCTGGTTGCCATCTGCCCTTCGATATACACCATGGCGTAAGTCAAATAAAGGCGTTGAAACTAAGCATAATCCTCTTAAAGGCGGATAAAACCAGAGAAGGACAAAAGAACCCATCAGAAATATCATGTTTAGCTCCGGTCATGCCTTAGAAATATGTGTGCTAAAAATACTCTGGGTAGTTTCATAAGCACACGGCATGATCCCCACAAAACCGGAATGAATCAGCAGACAATAAAAAAGTAATATAATCAAAGCCAGTCTATACCCCGCAAAAAAGAGCTGTAAGCAAAAAAAAGTCTTAAATAATAGTTCTTGTGAGTGTAGACACAAACGAGACTAAGACATTGTAGAGAAAATTTGACAATGTCACCACCAAACCTCTCGTAAACACATTTTTCTCTTCACAAACAAAGCATAGTTCGAGACAGTAGCATCGACATACGTGATACTCAACATAAATGACGTACTTACCATCCCACGTCTGGAAAAAATCCAGAATGCCGAACCATAATATACAAGAAAAAGGCGATAATCGACTAATTGTTTTTACTTAACCTTGTTACGCCGCAAAACTGTGTAACAGTTGACGCAAAATGTAACAACAACCCGATATGTGTTAACTTTTGATGCAAAATGTAATAACTTTTTCATCCAATTCATATAGGGCTTTTGGGGTTCCGGGACTTGGGGGAGGCTTAACTCTAAAACTACAAATGCTATGGCCATACACCACACACACCAGGACAAAAGAGTATTTGAAATATTCTTTTGTGGTGGCTTACCAAGCCTCGACTCCATGCTCGCTCCAGGCTTTATGAATACGGTGTATGAAATTAAACTTGGCCGGAAACTTATACTTCTGAAACCCAATTAGCTTGGCATAATTAGATTCCGAGAATGACATCATAAAGACCTAACTTGGATATGATTATACCTTTTCCGGCTAAAACGTCTTTGTTTTGTTTGTTTCAAGTTTATAGACAGGGACATATTAGCTTCTCCCCTACCGATTCTAAGTGTTCTTGTCGTATGATTTGTGTTCCACTGCAACTCTTCTTCATTTAATACTGAAAAGTTTGGCCCAAAGGATTTTTGTGATTTACATACTTAAGACATATCAGGCATTTTCAGCCCGTCGTTTTTATATGCTTTGTATTATTGTGAGTACTTTGACCTTTAGTAGATAGCATTCCCGTTGGCGTTATCACTGTTTTTCCACACCATAAACACCTGAATACTAGACTGCGAGTAGTCTCCTTCAGGAGATCGTCGAGAGAGCGCCCGAAGAGTGGGGTGAGGAAAAAAAAAAGCCTCCTTCTCCTCTCCCCCCTCTCGCATTTTTTTGTCCTCGCCCAACATTTCGCGCGCTCTCTCGATGATCTCCTGGAGGAAAAGAGGAGACTACTCGCAGTCTACCTGAAAACAGTCCGGCAAAAGAATGTGTACAAATCTTTGCAAATACTGTAAAGAAATAGACGATCTAAAGCATTGTTTTGTGCCATGCCAAAGAACTGAAGGCCTATGACAATTCTTTAGTGGCTTCTTTAAACCAGCGTTCGAAAAAATAAACTTGCCAAACGCTGACACTTTATACATTGCATTAAAAACTGAAAAGTTGTTAAACTGATTAAAATATAGAATATATTACATACGAAAACTTAAAACACTGCTCGAGGTGAACGGCAATCTTAACGTCGACATGGTGACGTGAATACCTGGACATCCCGGCCTCAATTCCTGGCTAATGCCTTGGTCTGTATTACGTCTCTTACCGGATCGGATGTCAATAATAACAGGTCTATGACTATCGGCTTGTTACTTTAACGCCCTCAATTCCTTGATGTATAGAACCTTCATGTATAGTTTTAGTTAAGAACTTATTACTTTTTGTGTCAAAAAGTTTTTACATTTTGAGACAAAAAGTTGTTACATTTCGTGTTAAGAAGTTGTTACATGTTACGTCAAAAGTTGTTACGTTCGAATCGGCGTTACATTTTGCGTCAAAAGTTGTAACATTTCGGGTTGATGTAACATTTTGCGTCAAAAGTTGTTACATTTTAAGTCGGCGTTACATTTTGCGTCAAAAGCTGTTACATTTCGGGTTAGTGTAACATTTTGCATCAAAAATTGTTACATTTCAAGTCGGCGTTACATTTTGCGTCAAAAATTGTAACATTTCGGGTTGATGTTACATTTTGCGTCAAAAGTTGTAACATTTCGGGTTGGTACTACAATTTGCGTCAATTGTTACACTTTGCGGCGTAACAGACCTAACGCTATGATGCATATTACGTAATGAGAATCGCCCTCTAGTCTGATAATGTAAGATCCCATCATGGATGAAAAGACAATATTTAAGTAACCCAAACCTTCAACCTTAAAAACGACCATCCGTAAAGGTACAACAGCAATTACTTAAAATGTGTTAGTTAATGTCACTGTTATTGTTCAATTACAAATGAAATATTTTGTTCTCAGAGTAGAGCTTCAACACACATACTTGGCATGATATCCATTTCTCTCCTGGCTGTGATGTGCCTGGGAGGTCAGTGTTCAGATGTGTCACGGATCTGTCACCGCACGCAACAGCTTCCTCCAGAGAAGAGCCTAAGCCACTGGTGGCACTCTCCAGGCTGTTTCGCGATGATGGAAGATCATCCAGCTAAAATATCACAAGGACACATCTTGTAGTTTAAACGAGGCCAAGATAGATTGCGGGGAGGTGGTATTTTACTTGTTTACTAGCGGGACATTGCCGCAATGACAAACTATGGATGTGCGCATGAATCGTTCCTAAAACGGGTTTTTAACAAAAACTGTGCAACAGCTACAGTAATACTGAAAGTAGCGTTTAAACTGTTGTGAAAAAAACCCAGAATATGCGTGTATCAGTTGACAAAGCCTATATAACAAAATAAAATACAATACAAAGTGTTGAAACGCAACTTGACAGGACACAGCGCCGATTTGAATAAACGCCGCTCTTGAGTTAATGCCGCAACCTGGATGCAGCGTTTATTTGAATTATTCTCAATTCTCAATTATTAGTTCTCAAAAAGCGAGTGCAACATTGGTCTATAAACAACAACAATCCAATTTGCTCAATCTTACAAGATAACCTATTTTCCTTTACTACAATTGAACTGAGGACTGCACAAAACTTAAAATGGAGAATTGTAACGCTCAGTCTCAATCGAGTTTATGGACTTTAATGGATTTGATGGATTTAAAAATTGACGCCGCCTTAAAATATATGGGGCACACGAATAAGAAAAAATTTGACAAACGCCGCTGGGTTTAATCAAATAAACACGGAGTATAAAGTTAGTGAATCCGACACAACACAGCACTACAAAACAACAGAACACTATGCACACCAAACAAACCTTTTTTCTAATACTATATTATATATTATTATATAGGCACTCTATTTCGGGGGACTCTAAGCCTGTTTTAGTCTGGCGTCACTATGTAAGTTATTTATAAAATTTGGTTTTTATACAGTAGAAGCGGATTAAACAAATAAATAAATAAACTACAACACAATACAACGCAGGGCAACACACCACAAACAAGAGGTTGTACATTTTGAGACAGCTTTTGAAGTGTGGTCTTGTCAAATCTGAAATAGTCAATGTTTATTGTACTTTAATCAGGCCAATAATTCAATATGCATCAGTTGTTTTCTCAAATCTTCCAACTTACTTATCAAAACTTATTGAAAATATACAGAAACGGGCCTTGAAGAGCATTTGGCCCGACGCAACATACGCCGAAGCTTTACATAACACAAAGTTGATGCCACTCTCAGAACGAAGATCCGATGCTTGTGTGAAATTTGTAACGGAAATAAGAGAGGGCAACCTGCTTTTTTCTCTTGTCTATGGCCGCGTGGTTAAGTCAACGACACAGTATGCGCTGCGATCAATGAAAACAGACCACCCCAGCTTTGCGCAGACGGATAGGTTTGCAAATGTTGTAACTGTTAAGTGTCAGTCTTCTAGCTTGTAGTGTGTAATTATATTTTTATTGATATATTAACGTGTAACTTGTAGTGAGTAATTATTATATATTTGTTTAATTGTAACGTAAGATTAAATGTATGCACTGGCCTGTAATTTAGTTATAAAAACTACCAAAGGCTTGGAAATAAACTATTATTATTATTGTTATTATTACCACACCACACAACACAAACCATACCTTGCCATATCACCACACCACATAACGCTACCTTGTACCAGAGTGTAACACAACACAGCACAACACAACACATCACATCACACCTCAACCATACCACACGATACACCACACCACACCTCACTACACAAACCATACCATACATGTACCATAGTACCACACCACACCACTTCACATCACATCACGCTTTACTACACAACACCATACAGTAACACAACACAGAAAAACACAGCACAACCCCACCACACCACACACTACAATACACCACATAAACCATACCATGCCATATCACCACACCACATGACAAGCCACACCAGAGTTCGAAATAACGTTCATGATATATGCATAATTTTGTAGGCTGTTTTCCGTAAATCAAAATTTTTGTCGGCTGTTTTTTTCAAGCAACAAAGTCTCTGTATAATACTATTACGCGGACAGTTTCAGTCAGTTTATTAGAATTTTGGGCCAGGTTTACGGCAATTTATGGGTTTTTTGAAAACAAGAAACGACCTTCTTGGTGCGTGTTGAGTAAACCAGACTCGACTTTATTTCGCTAATGAAAAAAAAGTGCTGTCAAGAAGCAAAAAATTTGGTTGTACAAGCACAACTGACAAAGTGAAAACAACATTTTCGCTGATTCATAATCTTAAACAACTGTATATTATGAAAAAAAATAATCGCCGGTAAGTTTCTAAAACTGCTGGCTAACGCTGGCAGCCGGCGGCTTTTTTGAACCCTGTACACCACACCATCGCGCACCACAGCAAAACACAACAAACAAGAAGCACAGCATAGCACACAACATTGAAAAACAACAGTAAAACACCGTAAAGAAAAAGTTGCATTATTAAATGTAGTTCACCTGCTGGCTCGGGTTCTCCTCTGCACCCGCTGGCACTACTACAGGCTCAGTGCTTGGCCCATGCACTATGTCCTGAGGCTGCTCAGCCTCGTTGCATGTCCCAGGACTTACAGTATTCCCCTCAGGGGGAGGGTCAGTAACGTCAACTTGTGCAGCTGCCTCCAGCAGCAGAGCCTCCGTTGGAGACGGGACAGCTACACCTTCAGCTTGATGTTCAAAATCATTTGTCTCGGCCTCTGTTCGATTCAAAAGAGTATGTTCTAACAATGAAATTTAACAGATAAAAACAAAGCACTTGAAAGCAGATCGAAACAAACAAAAAACAAACAAACACACTGACTGATAAACTTGAATATCAGAAACTCAATTTCATGGTTGTTGCGTATACTGAATAATGGAACTGAGTAAAATTAGTTTTAGAGAAACCTTTAAAACAACAAAATTGTCAAACATTCAAACCTTCTATAGTTAATTATTACCACCAGACACTGCTATTTCTGATCTTCTACCACTTCAGAGAACCAGTAAATTTAAACACAAAGCGCACAATTACACCTTTTCCAGGATATGTACAAGCAGTTCAATTCCGTTTTTGTCAGGTCTTACTAATTACAAGATATATTAAGTTGTATTTACTTATTTGTTTGTTTTTATTCTTTGTATTTTAACCTAGTTTAGGTACTGCGTATAATTCTTTAATATTATGCTAATTCAGTTTAGGTAGTGCGTTTAACTTTTATGGATGTTAATTCAACACGTTTGTTGCCCGTTGTTCATTTTAAAGAGACTGTTTTCAATAATCTTCTCAGAGAAAAACCAATTTGGACACAAGACTAACCCTAAACAAACCCACCTCAATCATATAGTGCTTCCTTAACAACTTTGTCAAATAAACGACTAACAAACCTGCACTCAGCTGTTCCGAAATCATCATCTCCGCTGCCAGCATTTGATCATCTGTAACGCTCTCCTGTGTTTGCAGTATATCAGCGTCATCCTGCTTTTTCAACAGGGGGATATCTTGTCCTCTGCTGACTGGCGAATGTTTTCTATTCTGGGTTGCATGTGGTGCAAAGTACGAGTTGGGAAATGGACTGCGAATTAGAAAGAATTCCAAAATGTTAAATACAGTGTATAGCGCAAAAAACGAACATATGTTAAAGACTTTAAGAGAATCAAAACGTTATGATTATGGCACAATTAATGGTGTACGTTTGGTGATCAGTTAAAATCATGTTTAAAATCCTATGAATATACGTCAACCTGATACCTCGCAATATCAACGGTTATACGTTTTTCGCAAATTTTATTAGAAAAAGTTTACAAGGCAAAAGATAAACAAATTTAAGGGTGCAAGATACTCAACCTTCGTAGGTTAACCGGAGATTTCCTGCATACTTTAATAGTAAACAATAACAAAGAGACGAGAAAGGAAACAAAAATGACATATTCGTTGTTAATATAATGGCGTTTCTGGCGTTCAGATCAGTTTGGATTATTCAGATTGGTTTCAGATTATTTCATGTTTGTATAACTTGTTGGCGTATACAGAAACTGGCTGGGACAGTTGTTGCTGAGATATTTGAGCAAAAAAGTAAACTTCGAGGTCCTTGTGCGATCAGAATGCAAACAGTTAGTCCATTTACGCTTGTTCACTAGGAGCTTGTTTATAGCCAACTCAGCGATACGCGCCTAAATGTATGTTTACCATCTCAAACTCAGTGCGCGCTCACGGAACTAGTATGAACTATTACAAGGCTACGCAAGTCTTTTGTATCTCAGGGCTCGAAGTTCGTCATTCTTTTCCGGGCGCACTTTTGCGACCAGTTTTCAAAATTAGGCGCATTTCCAAAACTTTAAGCGCAATGTTAAGAGCGAAGTTGGACATAAAAGGCATTTAACCTCCGGCCCCTCCATGCTTATTCCGATCACGTCTTAAGCTGAGATAATGTTGAGGCTACACTGTTCTTCAGACAGAGAAACAAATAAATCACCCAAAAAAGGAGGCAAAAAAGTTTTATAAAACCAAATAAGATAAAAAAGAACTCTTTTATTTAGAACTTGGAGAAAGGACCACAGTGTAAACTGTCAATTTCAGTTATTTAATGCTCAAAAAACAGAGGAAACTTGCTGCGATTTTCAGTCGCACTTCATCGTTTACGTCTAGACGCAGCTGTGCGGTTAACTTCAAATTTTTAGGCGCATTTTAAAAACGTTAGTCGCATTTGCGACCAATTGGTCGCTAACTTTGAGACCTGTATCTTGTTGAAAATATCTCTTAAAATTAATACATTCAGTTAATACAACTAAAACTATTATTATCGGTAGTTAATTCATGTAAGCAATCATTGAATGGTTCTACAAATTATTAAACCCTAATCCTAACAAAAACTCCTAAACCTAACCCTTGCCCTAAGCCTTAACCTAAGCCTTAAACTAACCCTTAACCTCACCCTTAAGACTGAGAACCATTCAATGATTACTTACATGAAGTACTTTCCTACCAGATAACCCACCTATATTGTGCGTCATCAGTCGGAACGAACAGACCTCTCTCTGGGGACACGATGTCTTTACAAAGACAGGTGAAAAACTCTCTTTTAGGTCCAGTACACATTCCTGTGTGAACAACAATAGTGCTGAAACAAATGGAAAACTTTTTATCTAATTTAATACTTGGTTAATTAGCACGGGTAAACTTTTTCAGTTTACATTTTAGCGAGAAAGGACTATAATCTCTGTGGGGACAGAAACATTTTCTATTCCGTTCCCTTCCTCTCCGTTCTTTACTTCTTAAGACTTACACAGTGATGCCAAGCGCCCTTCAAAGCAGCTGCCTATAATGCTTGTGTTAAAAATAGTCGCTTGGTTAATTAGGCAAAACTATCCAACTTTAAAACAATAATAGGGAGGTGGTTTACGTGGTGGTAATAAATGGTTGCGGCAACGGTTCTACCTGTAAAACTAAGCGCACTTGGAAGTGTACAAGTTAAGGTAGTTGCAAATTATTTTTGCCGTTAGGTTGGGTAGTACAAACGGCTTAGTTTCTGACACAGTCAAGTGGTGCATTTATATAGCGCCTTTTTCATGTGACATGCTCAGAGGCGCTTTACAATGATCAATTTACCCCCATCGGACCGGAAGCATATACAGACGCAAGTGGCAGCCGCTTCAAAGCGGTCCATGTATGCTGGTAATCATTTTACTGGTAATCATTTTACCCACCCCGGAAGGATGGAAAGCTGAGTGAATTTTAGCGAGAAAGAAGGTCACCCAAATATTCAACCCTCGACCAGGCCGGGAATCGAACTGGGGACCTCAGGATTGGGGGGCAGAGATCTTAACCACTGCGCCAACCCCCCCTACTATTTTTCTAGAAAATCGGTAGTCTTCGAGCGTTTTCACTATAAGAGCAGATAATCAACAAGGACCCTGGTTCGAAACACGAATTTTTTCCATTTTTTAGCTTTAGTTTTCTTTTTCTATCTAGTTTCTTCTTACATAGTTGATTTTGGTTTGGATGTACTAGTTTATTTAGGCAACAAGTTAGACAAGCTAGCCACTAGTTATATTTGTTCGATCAAGACTTTGACAGCAGAGTGTTGTTGGAAACGGGATCGACTGTTACAATCGGCATCCACCGTTTACGAAATGAAAAATTGCGCCGCTGACAGCGAGTGACAACCAACATAGAACATCCTGACAAGATTTGAAAAGTTTCAAACCTGGCTCATCCTTGAAAGTAATGTTGAACGAGGAATCGCGAAATGTATGACCGAGTCTGCGTCCAATCTGCTGCATTGCACTCCCAAGGATATCCTTGCGATCAACATATAAGCTGATGCTGCTATACATGTAGCTGGACACTCTAAAAATATAAAAACGTCAAGTCAGGGTCTTCCAATATTATAACATTTAAATATTGGGTTAAATATTATTTTTAACAACGTTTATGTACTAATTTCTGAAGTTAAATCACACCGGCAATTTCTAAACAAAAATAACTACATTACATTGCAAGTAATAAAAAACATGCATAAATACACGTAAACGTAAAGAAACTACTTTGTTATCTGCTATTGGACATTACTTAGGTTGCGATTTCACACTCATCTATTTGACGTACTAAAGTGCTAAAGCTCCTCTCCTTTGTGCAATGCTAACTTCTATTGATTGTACCCCTTAAACGTGTGGTAAAAGTTTTATCTTTCATTCTGCAGCTTCCAATTATTTGGTTGAATATCTTATGTACAGTAGTCTGCTAAATATTTACACCATAGCAGGGCAATCAACTTTCACTCGTTTGGTCGTCTGAGACGAGTTACTTTAGCCGTGGACAACCAATTCTGCTGAACCACTTGTCTGCATGGGCGAACAGAATTGAAGCATCATTCAATCCGAGTTTGTAACCAAGGGAAATAACCAAAGCTAAAATGCCTGCTTTGAAAGTTTTTGTTAATTGGTGTAACTGCCTTCGACAGGTAAACACAATACTGACATGAAATTTTCAAAAGTTTAAGCAAATATGTGTACAAGTAAGTTTTCGGACAAGTGAAAATTTGCTGATCGACGAGCAAAACTCAGAACCTACTTGTCCTATGGGCGAGTGAAGAAAGAAAAAAGTTGATAGCCCTGCACAGTCGTGGCAAAACACATATTCGAGTTCTAGCAAAATGCAACAGAATAACAGAAAAAAGATGGTGACTAGTACTTGTACCACATTTCTTAGCACACAAAAACCTTAAAAATGCTCATAAAACCAAGAAAATTCTTACAATTCCAAAGCTACCATACTCAAACTTTTGTTGGTAGAGGGATGAATTTCCAAAAATAAAGTAGGTGCCTCTCTTCGTGCCTATTGGCTATGTTAGGTTCGCAAGCAAGGCAATCAACTTTCACTCGTCAGGTCGTCTGAGACGAGTTACTTTAGCTGTGGACAACCAAGCAATTTTTCTGACTCACTCGTCCGATTGGACGAGCAGAACTGATGCATCATTCAATCTGAGTTTGCAATCAAGAGAAATAACCACAGCTAAAATGGCTGCTTTGAAAGTCCTTGTTAATTGGTGTGTGTGTGTGTGTGTGTGCCTTCGACAGGTAAACACAATGCTGTGATGTGATATTTCAAAAGTTTAAGCAAACATGTGTACAAGTATTTTCTTTGGACAAGTGAAAATTGCTTATGGACAGGCAAAGGTCAGAATCTACTTGTCCCATATGAAAGAAAAAAATTGATTGCCCTGGCAAGGCACGCCCTTTGAAACGCCCTTCCAGACCTTCTCAAACAGACACACTTCTTGAGCACTTTTAGCCGGTAGACTTGGCTATTTAACCATACTTTTACTTTAACTAAACCTCGAACGTCCAGGGGGAAGGGGGGGGGGGTCTAATAGAGCCCCTATAGGTTTTTCCGACCTCAAATATGAAAGCATCTTTTGACGTTAGTTGGATGACGTCATTATTTATAAATTATGCATAATTAATTCTGTAAATTAAAGTTCGAAGAAAAATGTAAATTTTTTAGCAAAGTTTATTCTAATTTCTTCTTTTAAACTCTATTCAAAATTATAATCTTATTTGAGGCTGCAAACACATTTTTTTTAAAATAATTTCAGTAAAATTTGTTGCAGTTTTGCGCAAAATACAAGTTTTGAAAAATCAAAGATGGCAGACATGTTGCAAAACGACTGTTACCATAGCAGCAGTTCTTGATTAAAACTTGGTAGTTGTTATGGAAAGTAATTAGCTAGCCCAAAACTGCTTGCATGCAAAAGCGTGAACTTCAGTGTGCAACCATTTGGAAAATCTGCGGGGGGGAGGATTCCGAATGACCTTCCCCCCTTGGATTAATTTGTCACAGTAAATAGCTTCGTCATCCGAGGGTTAATAGTTTACACTTTATTGTTTAACCTTGGTGACAGTGTATCGGTAGTAAAAATCAAGAAATCTCCAAGTATTTTCAAAGTCACCTGGGGAAATAGCTGGGCCAAGAAAGTGATCTCAAAATGGTTTAAATGGGAAACAAAGTAACTGAAAAACAAGCGGTGGACTGAGATAAACTGCCAAACTTTGTAAAATAATTGAACTGCAAAAACAAACTGGTCAACAAACACTGGTGCGCAAAGAACGTTTTTTTGCTTTATTAAGTAAATAAGGTGGCATTTTTCCAATGATTTACCTGTGCATCTTTCAAATTATGGATGTTCTTTGGAAGTTAGTGAGTAGTCAAAAGGTAGAGAAGCACTCGACAAGCACATCTCTCATGCTCTCCCAACCTCCCAGATGTATCCATAATTTGATAGACACTTTTTTTTTTTTTTAACAATTTTATTGACATTTATAAATATATGTACATACAGTTTGTCTTATATCATTCTTACATTTATATTAAGATTACATAGATACAGAAAAATGAAAAAAAAATGTAAAAAAGGAAATTAAAGGGAAAACATATAATGTAATTTATTTATGTATTTGTGAAATGTAGTATTTTTTGGTCTCAT
>JAOBRG010372102.1:0-11745 GCA_027574985.1 Umimayanthus nakama
TCTGACAAAGTTTGGGGAATTCGACTTTGGCAAAGTTGCGCGACATTCTCGAAAATTACTGACAGCCGCTCTTAAAAACAATGAGGTTCGGCCAAAATTTACTGATTCTTATAAAAACCGTGTACTTCTTTCCGCCTACGTCCTTTTCTGCCTTTTTTTTTATCGCGGTTCCGTTTAAGATGCAATTGCGATGCAAGATTAACTGGCTAAACTTTAATTCAAATTACTAGAATTAGTTTAGTATCAAACTGGGTTTCTTTTTTGAACATCAAGCATTGTTCAGCTACAAAAGTTCAAACTTACGAAAACGTACTTGAGAAGGAAGTGAAATTTCTTCTTTTTCCTTTGTTGCTGTGGCAACCACCGCAGCCATTTGGGGCAGCTGGGCCAGGCGTGTCATGTTTGCTTGAGACATTTGGTTAATGACCGTGTTCTTCAGCTGCAGATAGACAACAACAACAACAACAAAATTTATTTGAACCAATAGAATTTTACAAGCTTTTACAAAGTATTTACAAATTATTTAAGAATGAAGAAATTCAATGATTATTAGACAAAAAAAATTATAAAACAAGAAAACAGTCAGGTTGAGCCTAGAGAAACCATAAGGGGCTTTTCGAGCTAGGCTACCTAAGCTATTTAAAAGATGAACTGTAAATAAATGAAGTTGAGTCGGAACACACCACTTAGCACACGCACGTAAACACACACACACGTAGAAGTATTTATACAATAAAAATATACAGCAAAAAAGAAAAAAAATAATAGGTAGGAGAAGAAAGAGAGGAGAAATATCTTACGTCGTCTCTTGTTCAATGATACCTGATTTGTTTATTAACGTTGATTTGCTTTGCAATCATGTGCGACTTTGGTTTACTGAAACCTGCTTTTTTCAGTAATTTGCATCGATATAAACGCAAAAACGATCTCTCTGCGTCCAGGTCAAGCCTCAAAAAATACTCTATCCAACTGTTTGTTACTGCTCTTCAGTATTCCTTTGTAATGAGTTTAAGACTGCTTTTTTCAGTTTAAAACTGACGAAACTCTTACAAGAGAAGGAAGAGTCGAACACACCACAGTGTGAAAGGTAGTAATCGGCAGCCAAACGAAAGGCAGAGTTAAAAGTGATTGAAAAGTACTAGTTTCTAAACGACATACAACTTTTATGAGATAAACGAGCTACAACATTTATGAAACAAGAAGATATTACAACTGTATTAAATAATAAAAAAAAGAAACAATAAAGGTTATGTTTATAAAACCCTTTCACATTATAAACCAACGTTAAAAATATTTAAGTTTATTTACTTAATGTCCTCCAAATGGGTTAAAGTTAGTTATAACTTATTACCCAGCTAGCCCTGGAGAGCAAATAGCGTTTAGTTGTTATGAACGACTTTTTGAAAAAAGCTTGTAAACACAGTTATAACTAATATAAGGTTACACAATCCATAGGGAACCTGTTTCTTGTCTTCCCGTGCCATTTTGTCCTTGCTACCTTCCACAACCGACAGTACCGCATAGGACATTTGGGACGCTTTATCTACATCCCCGCCCTTCAACAGATTTCCCAGCTGGCTGTTCGCGCCTGACGCAACATTCATCAACGCACCGGACATGTCATTTGTTTCTAAGGGAACAACCTGCAAAGTGTTACAGGAAGAGGATTTCTAGTGCAAACAGTAAACACGGAAGCATCAGAAATATTTTGTAAGTCCTTAGCTGTAAGCTAGATTGAAAAATTCAAGTTTAAAGTCATTATCCCAAAATTTAGAGAGTTTATTTGTATGTTTTGCGGGGGTTCTAGAATACAGTTGCTTAGAAACAATCTCTAAAGAACATTGTGGCACGTGTGTTTTTCTAAGGTGCTAGAAAAACTCTTTTTTTTGCATAACTACTTAATTGTTTTAATACTGAACATTTCTTTTATTTTTCTGTCAATAATTATTTTTTTCAATATGCTGTTTGTGCAACCAGCAGACATGACTTGAGCACACAGAGTTTTGTTATCGATCTGTAAAGTTTTTGTTGGTATTTTCATTAACAGTTGTTTACCCTCAGACAACCAAGGTATTTACTGTAACAAGTGAACCCATTAAGGGGGGAGTCATTCGCACCTCCTTCATACATTTTTTAAATGGTTGTACATAAAAAAAAAACAAGCTTAGGCATGCAAGCAGCCTTGGGTTAGCTACTCACTGTTTTGGTTTTTTCAAAAATTAAAATTTACGCGAAATTGGAGCATATTTTACTAAAATTAGTAGAAATATTTATTTCAGCCTAAAATAGGAATTTCATTGAGAATAGAAGAAACTAGAATAAATTTTCACAAAAGCTTACAGTTTTCTATTTCAAACCTAAATTTGCATATTTTATTACGCATAAGTTATAAGTGAACACGTCAACTAATTAAGTTAAAATATGCTCTCATCATCAGACTACAGGTACTGAAAGTTTCATTTTGATTGCTTGAAAGTTTCAAATTTTAGATTGGGAAAACCTATGGGGGGTACATTTGTCCCCCTTGGACGTTTGAGGTTTTATTCATTTGTGTTGTACATCTATTTAACCACATAACTAAATACCTATTTGTTTATCATGAATGATACCATTTATCATTTATAGGATCACGTCTGTATAGCTTCTTTCTTCTACCCTAAACAATGTTTTCTTAAGCTCAACAATTTTGTAAGTTCAGAGTTTCAAGGAGTGTGTTGTTTTCTAGAAATTATTCAGGAGTAGAATTCACAAATAGTTTGCTTGGCATCAATCAGCCGAAAGTTATTGATTTAAATCACAAACCAGAAAACAAAGGATTTTTAGAGGTTTAGGGTTTTACTTCAGTTCTCGTAAAGTAAGACTGAAATTCCTGAACTTTACAAAGTGTTCCAGGACTAATCAAAATTTTATTTGAAAAAATCAATTTCCAGTATTTTTCAAAGTTTCCACGAATGCTACGAGCTCTGATTACAGTAGGCAAACATACCTGGACAATTACTGTAGTGCGTATTGCAGCCCCGTAAGAATCAACGATGGAGATGTTAACGGAAATACTGTAGTCATTCTCAGGATCGCCTAATGGGAGGCGGACAGTTGCACTGGGGGATAAGCCCGACTGGAACAGCACCAGTCCTGTTGGAGATGACAAGCTAAACTGGTAACTAAGCGGGAGATCCTCATCCGTGTATCCTTCACACTTGAAAACAAAATCGTCAATGACAGCTTGGCCTCTTTGCGGAGTGACGAAGCATTTACTTCCAGCCGTTGGAGAAGATTTTGGTAAAGCGTTAGTGTGAAATGCCATCTCTCTGAGCTCTGTTGTCTCGTCCTTAAAGAATATATTTGAAATAAATTTGTATTCAGCGTTTGCACGGAGAGAAGGTGAACCTGATAAGACTACCACGGGACCATCGAGGCTGCTAGAAACCATTTCCTGCAGGTTATGAACTTCAGCCCATTCAGTTCCTTCCTGTAAGAACAAGTTCCACTTGTATTGTTTGATTGTTTCGCATCCAGCCCCCTCACAGACGGTCTCCATGACAACACGCTTGTCAGCAGTTACTTTGCGGGCACCGAGGCCGCAATTTGAGATACATCTGTTAATAGGTTGATTGTTTTTAGAATTGTTTCTAAATAATAAAATACTTAACACTGTGCTTAATATTTTTTATTAGTAGCTATATAGATGAATCTGACTTTAACAAAAGATACTTTTGATTGAAAAAAGTGCGCGTCCTTTTTGTTCATTTTTTTCTATAAAAGGGGTTCTATTTTCTTTACTATCAAAAAATCGTTTTTTCTTGTTGAATGTGCTGTTACATTTCCTCGATTGCTAATGCGAAAGGTGAATACATCCTTGATCATTCTGTTGGTATAAGCTTAATGAGAAATGGTTGAACTCACCTTACAGACGCCTGCAGCCCAGACGTTACAAACAGCTTATGAGAAGCCACTAGAGACCGTCGCTCGTTGTTACTAGCCAATATTTCGATGTTATACGTCTGGTTGGTCTGCATGCCCCACGTGGGGTCGACTTTCAACACGTTGCTTTGCTGGGTAAATTCCCCTGATCCATAACCAAAGCAACCGCCCGCCCCTCGGATCCTCCCATAAGCAAAATCAACAGGAGTAGAGTTTGTAGCTGCTGTGTGATTGTCCAACTCTCTTCGGCAGAACCACGTAAATTTATAACCAGTTGAGTTGATCGTCCTCTTTAGTTCTGGGTCGAACAAATCGGCCGCTCTTAGCGTCACAGTATCTTTGAATTTAACAACTGAAGCTGGTCCGATAATTTGTGTCTCAATGTTTGGTCTGACAACTCTGAGAAAGCCAAAATCGTAATTCCACGCTTTTGAGTAATTGCGTGTGTTGATTGTAAGTCTTATATAGTGTAATCCAACGGATAAGTGTCTAGGATGTATAGTTATGGTATTTTTATCAGCTGAAATGGAAATATATGGCACCACTTTTCTTGTAATTGGATCGATGTTCGAAAGATTCTCTGTGATGGTAAGAAAGGATGAAAATGCCCCAGTTTTTGAGTTAACACTTGAAATATCCCAACGATGTGTTACATCCATTGTCTTAACGCACCTTAGTTTCACCGCAGCTTGAACGATCGCGGGCTCCAACGTGGTTACTCTAGGTGCATTCTGGGACAATCTACTGATGTTTATGGTGATGTTAGG
The DNA here is from genome assembly GCA_027574985.1 of Umimayanthus nakama. Classification (NCBI taxonomy): domain Eukaryota; kingdom Metazoa; phylum Cnidaria; class Anthozoa; order Zoantharia; family Parazoanthidae; genus Umimayanthus; species Umimayanthus nakama. The sequence continues at coordinate 4,689 of JAOBRG010372102.1, forward strand.
CGAGAAGCACTGGCCGTTCACTAAAACAGCAAAGAATATTTAAACTCAAGATATATTAAAAAATTCAATATAACTAGGTAACATAAGAGAGAATGTTTGGGAAAAGGATAACCAGCTGATCTGGGTCTATGACGTCACAGGAAAAACCTGTTATCATCGCGCCCGCAATAATTAATTAACTTTTGAATGTAAGATTGAGCCGAACCAACTGTAAATAAACCGAAATAAACAACAACCGACACGGTAGCCATATTTGTTTGTTCTCGTGAACTTTGATCGCGCATAGAAAAGCATGCTTTGGGGACTTGGAATGACAACAAGTTTTTCCCGCTTTCTCGCACCTGATTGGCTAGTTTCATAGTCTCAGATCAGCTGATGAAAAAGTAAAGTATAGTTGACGCCTCACAACTCGAACCTTTTGGGAAAATCAGGAAAACCTCAAGTAATCGAGAGTTCAAGTATGGGAAGAAGACAACCCTTTGTTTCAGCTCTAGATCTGTTGAATAATTTTTGCGTTAGTACGTCCTCCGAAGCTCTAGGTAACGACATACTTACAAGGGTACTGCACTTCCATGAAGCTTTCGTGGAATTCTCCCCCACCGGATCCGATGTATTGTTTCAGTTTATTCACCAGTGATGGTGCTTCCGATTTCAAGCACTCAATTTTGTATTCTACACCAACTTGAACAATATCTAGCGGAGATGACTCCTGAGGACTACAAAAGAAACGGCAATACGTCGGATTTATATTTAACACCTCTTAAGGTTACCGTTCATGTCGGAACGGATCAAAACACCAAAATTTAGATTTTTGCAGAATATAAATCTACATTAAATGAACTTTTAGTAAAAAAAATTGTTTTTTAATACGTCTAATGGTTTGCGAGATATGACGAGCGAGAGTTTTTACCGCTAGTGAAATTGTATGACGTGCGGCGTACTTTAGGAGTGAATTTCTCGAAACATGTTTTAGCTAAAACTGCGACAATGCAAATGTTTAATGCTCCCTCAGTTTTTAACCTCATGCCGTCAAATTTGGCAAGCTTATGAAATAATAGCTGAAGATGAAAAAGGGTCCTGGCGAATTTTGAATATCCGCTCCAATAATTTGTTATGACTCAATCAGTGCAGATTTGTATGCTGCAAATCGGGAATTTTCTTCAAATCCCTGCAGAAAATCTAAGACGATTTCAATCAAAAATCGCCAGGTACTAAAACTGATAAACAAAATACAAATGGCGTAAATTGAAGCTGACAGCCGCATTGACATCTAGAGTTGAAAGAACTAGTTTAAGTTATGAAATTTGCATTCGTTTACAAACAAAAATTTATTAAAAACACATTCACCATCATCTACATAATTTCATAAGCTTTTCATTGATATATAGGTTTGTGGGTAACCGATGCGTATTAATGAAGTTACATACGAAAAACTGAAAACACCGCTCAAGGTGAACGGTAACCTTAAGGTATTTGTCGCGGCCGCTTTTAAGAAAAAATACTTAGTTAAAAAAGCAAGACGTTTATAAGAGGGCAGTGTCCATTTTTAACATTGCACTAAAAGCGTACCATTTTGAGCAAAAATGGTATATGAAAGGGAAAAGAATTGAGCACACAAGCGGGACTCTGCCGTAGAAATATGTGTTGTACTTTTGAATATTATTATATTGTATTTGTTCTATAGCGTGTTTTTATATAACTTCCTTCCTTCTGCTTCAGCACACCAGGAAATAAGTCTTTCACATTAAAATAGAGTTAATGAAACTTTGAAATAAATGAAACTAAACAAATAAAATTGAACGTACCTAAAACCTATGAAGCTGGACCTGAGATACCCGTAAGTGTCCTCCAGGGCTTCTCTTAACTAAAACAGCACATGGTGAACAAGGATTAGGACTTCATGTAATAAAGAATAGTTTGTTACTCTTATAAATCTCAGTTGCTACTTGTAGTTTCTTTAAAACCTTAGAAAGATGGCTAACTCATGAAATAGTTTTCAGCCCTATCAAGGTGAAAACGTTATTCAGCTTGGGTTGAGCTGCAAAAGTATTCTATAAATAAACCATCTATCTATGGTTTTCAAGTAGCTGCAAAGAGACTGAAACATATAAGTAAAACAAAATACTTTTAAAAGATTAGTTGGCTGTTGTTAAAGGCCTGAACTCTCGGGTACCTTTCATCATTTGAGGAAAATATTAATTTGGAGCAGTTCAAAACAACGGTGCAGCAGACATGTCAAGTTTTGCCATTGGTTGAAATCGGTAGCATCTAATTGGTCAAAAACTTGTTCGAAACTAAACGAATGAAAATTGTTGCATTGATTCCGTTCGGAGCAAAGATCCCGAGTTTGAAAACGCGTCTCTGTTCTATTCTTTTCCAGGTTCCGTTGTTCCTAGAGTGTAAGTTAGTTCCATAAATTTCCATGTGTTCATGTGAGTGGTCCTGGAGATTGAAATGTCTAGCAACGGGTTTAGAACGTCTGAATCTTCGTTTTTGACATCAAGCAAATGTTTGCGAAAACGGTCACCTCATTTACGGCCAGATTCTCTTATGTACAGTTTGTTGCAGATGGTACAAATGATACAATAAATAATATTGGAGGTTGTGCTGTCAAAATGGTCATTTACTTGGTATGATCCTTTTGGTCCTTTGATGTGTGTTTTAGAAATAATAAACGGACATGTGTTGCAGCGTTTGCGAGGGCAGATGCAAATTCCCGGTTCTAGACTAGAAGGAAGTGAATTTATGACAAGTGAATTTCTTAGGTTTCGATCCTTAAACGAGCAGCGGATTAGGGAAAATTATTGCTGTTTCTGGATCTGACCGTAGAATTTTAAAATTTCTGAGGATTACTTTTCTGGCGGCTAAAGCGGAATCTCTATTGAGGATTTGGACGCGATTGAGTGCTTTAGATAACATGTTGTCAGGGTAACCGCGTTCGGGAAGAAAACCAGATTTTTCATCGCCTTTGGAGTTGAGCTAAACACCATATCACACCGGAGAAAAACGTGCCATATCAATTTTTGTTGATCAAACACATTAATTTGTTTAGCGTACTCGCCCACGCAAAAAAACCCAATTTTTTCAAAACTAGTCCTCCAGTGTATAGATGGTATAGGTAATCATACAATTTTGAGTGCAACTTGGATTTAAATTTTACGAGTGAGTTTCTCAAAAAATATCAAATTGCACTGTTGTTACGCTTTTTGTTCTGGTTCTATACTTTTTGCACTAGTGTTACTCTTTAATTACACTGCTCTAAGCCAATCTGAATCGAGTAATTTTTTCAAGTTTGTTATTAGTTGTTTTATCAGCAAAATTTAAAAGACTAAATATCTTTCTGTAAAACACTCACCAAATTCATTAAGTCCACCCTTGCATCCTTAGCAATGTTAGACTCCATGTCCATATAAGGGAGTTTGAAAATGTCGTTTGAATCCAACAGGCAAACTTTGATGTAATAACCTGCTGACAAACGGCAATTCAATTTCTATCATATGCTGACGTCAACAAAAGTAAATTGCTATAAGACTCTTACATTCTGAAATTATTTTGTTCAGAAACTAAATAAAAACTTTGCAGTTCCAGTTCATTTACCTTATTTTTAATGTTGTGTGAGGTATAGTCGATAAGCGAGGGGAGACTGTAGTTTGGATTATTAAATACTAAAACAATCTCGTTCCGACAGGACTTAATATTTTTTCTTTAAACGTTTTTTATGTTTGTGAAAGAACAAGATATCGAGCAGATAGTCAGTTATGTATAGATAGCATATTTTTCCAGCGGTTGTGAGTGTGTATGGATCGTCTTCACTCAATCACAAGAGATCAAAAACACAAAAGACTCGGTGGCCATGTCGTTGCAACAAAGCAAATGCGTGTTTTTTAAAAGTAAAACAATGACACAAGCCGAATTGAAATGATCGAAAAAGGCTGCGGCAAAAATTACGCTATACATGTATACTGCAATATTTAAAGTGCGTTATTTTTATCACAGTGAAATCGCTAAGAAAAAAATGGTGCATTTTTAAATAGCAAAACAAACTTTAGTACCACGGTTTCATGTTAAGCAGTTTCACGAGCAACTTTAATAAAAAGATACAACTGGTTTAGAGAGCAGTCATTTAAGGCAAGAAAGGGTTGATGACTTTGGAGAGGGGGGCTATGTTGCTTTTTATGACTTTCAAAAGGAGAGGGGTTGTGAGCTCAATTTTAGAGTTTGAGTTTAGAAATCATCCCTTTCACTCTCTAAATGTTAGCCGCCTTCACTATTACACCTATGTAATTTATTGATTATATACTGAGCACTAAATTAATTCTGTACCATTATAATTATATTGCTACCCGCCTAGACTAGAAATGCTGTTTGCAGGTCAGCCTTTCTTTGTAATCTGTTTATAAACAAAAAAAATAAAAGAGTGGGAAAAGTGTGTGTGAAAGTGATTGTGAGTATCAGAAAAGGAACAACTTCGGCTTCTCTTACCTGGTTGACAACCATACAGTTCCATTCGTAATGCGAAGTTGTTGTGCACATCAACTTTCAACATAAATATTTCCGTCGCAATAAAAGGAAGAGGGAACTTGTTTTTCTTTATCGAACTGTTGTCTGTGTTTCCCAAAAACAACTGGGAAGGAAAATGAAAAGGAATGTTAAGCAAACTTTGCTAAAAATCGTTTTCTCATCAGTCAAAATTTGTGAAAGACACAGTTTTTAAAGCCAACAGATACAACGTAAGAACTACACTCTGAAGAAAGGTTATGTTGGTTTTCCCAATTTTTGCTTCGGGCAACCGTTAAAACTAAACTAAGCTAACTATGTGAAGTTGTGAACAAATACAATAAACAAGCATATTTAAAGAACAACATAACGGAGTGACAACCACCAATACGATTGAAGAAATGCATTAGGATCGTCTGACATGAAAGAAAATATAAGGAAGCGACTAAGCTAAGACGAAACTCACGTTAGGCGCAGAGTTACCTATTTATACGAATAGTTTCAAGTTCAAAGAAAGACGCGTCCCAGACTAGAGACTAAGCTAAGACGCGAACATGAATTTCTGTACGATCTACGTCACCGCATGCCATTTTCTTTCGTATAACAGCCGTGTTGCCTTATTAAATGTGTGTAAAACTGACCATGCGGGATGGGCGATTTTTTTCTACTCCCACTTCAAGATGGCGCATGCTTACTATAACTGTAACATTGATAGATAGACGCCTTTATTTAAAATTAAAATGGAATTGCCTCAGGGTAGTCCTATCAGGATAGCTAAAAGCTTTCCTGCTATCAAGAGGAGCCCTGAGGTAAAAGTAAACTGTCCTCAAACTGAGACTCGTACTTAGAAAAATTTCAATAAAAAAAATAGAAGTTAAAATTGCCGATGAAAGGCGGGCATGACGGGTCTCAAACATAGGACCTCATAAACAGGAATCACTAATTACCACCACTACACTAACCCATCATTTCGCTGCCAGCACTTCACCTTTTTTTTATGTGTCTACCTCAAGTTCTTACTAAAGTAACCCTGACCCAACCTTAACGCTAACTAACCACAGATAACCATGAACAACCATCAATAGCTCTACGATATATATTTACAAATATTAAATGAGATGTGACAGTCTGCCATCTTGAAGTTGGCTTAAAAAAATAATTTCGCGCGGGACGGTATGGAGCTCGAGTGCTGCATAAGCAACTGCACCACGCCATTTTTAGAACAAATTCAGTACGTATTCGAAACTCTACGCAGTGATACTCTCGTGGAAGCTTATCAGTTGGATTTGGTTTTATTAAACAAAAATGCAAAGATCAAGCGCAGTATAAGAGGTTATCGATACGATATAAGTAATCTATCAACATCTTTCGTTTCAGCGTGCCGTTATAGTAATCAACACGACCGAAGTAAAACGGTGCCTTTTTATTTTTATCACTTATCAATAATCTTAATTGTTGGCCTTTTCACAAACCTTTCGCACTTGAACTGAATTGCCATCGCGATCTTTGTAAAGGATCATGTACTGCGTGACCCATTCGTTAACCTTAGGGTCCGCATACCCCTGTGTCGCAATGGCTGTGACAACCATTTCTTTCGGCAATAAGACCAAAATCCAGGTTGACTTGTCCAAGCCGGCGCGATAACCACCCGTGCCATTTAGTCTCGCCTTGTGTGGACCGTAGTTTACAAACTCATCTCCATAAGTCGAACTTGCCCCAAAGTATTCATCTCCAATCCTCTTTGGATCAGCCACTCCCAAGGGATCATTACAGTCATCTGGGCAATAAACCAGAACGTAAAATTTTATCTGTTAACTGTGTTTCTTAGGACCTGTTTACATGAGACTTTTCATCCCGGGGTGAGACTAACCCAGTGTTTGGTCATTTCATTGTTACTGTTTACATGGCTTGGAGACGGGATGAGCTCATCCCCGGTTGATCTCATCCCTGTTCCAAGCACTGGGATGAGATTACAACCCGGGATGGAAATTTCCATGTAAACAGTTCTCTCGGGATGAAAGATTCATGTAAATGCTCGTGTTTTTCATCCCGGGAGGAGACGATACATTGATGAGGCGCGGGGGGATAAAGCTCATCTCGGGCGAGATGAAATTGATTCCGGGCGGGATGAGATAATGTCATTTTCATCCCGGCATCCAGGGATGAAACTGCTCATGTAAACAAAATTATTTTCGTCCCGGGACGACTTTCATCCCGGGACGAAACTCAACCCGCTTCTCATGTAAACGGACCCTTAGAGTACATGTATGATTATCAGAGAATGCATTTGCAACATGTGTATGCAAAGGTATAAGATTGCTTTTAACTACAACGTTGTTGCAAGCTGTTTCACGGAAAAAGGTTTGTTCTTCTCGGATACAGCATCTTCTTCTTTACCATGTTTTTTATGTGGTTTTATTATTTGAGTTAGGCAGCACATTTTAAAAACTCAAATGGAAAACAGATTGTTAATTACTGATATCTACACAGGAGGAATCCTACAGCGGTTAGACAGCGCTGTGCACAGCGCTGTAACAGCGAAAACGAGCACAGCGATGTT
>JAOBRG010372113.1:0-11745 GCA_027574985.1 Umimayanthus nakama
AAATGCAAGAATAAACAAGAATATAATTATTATAAACTCAGACATGACTTTGACGTCATCTGTGCGCAACGCTATTTCAAAGTCTTTTTAAGTTGAGTCAAAAGTCTGATACCTCTACACAGAAAGAGAAATCAAAACAAAGCAACTGTGGCATCAACTGAACTTCCCATACACAGAGTTCAGGCTTGGGAAGGGGAGGGGTACTCCGTATCTTCAGATAATAGGGATGATTGTCAAATTATTTAGAGGTTAAAACCAACAATTTGGTATTTTTTAGTGGTTGTTTAAGCAAAATCAATTTTTTAAAATGACACCAGTATTTGTTAGGGTATAAAATCTTGAGCTATCATGGGTACAGCTATTTGGAATATGTTTCTTTGATAAACTCCTGTTTATTGGTATTTTTTAGGTTAATTTTTGACCAGTATGTTTAAGGGTGCACAAATTTTTATGGCTTGTTATCGCTTAGGGTAGTTTTCTAGGGTTTCCAACAGTCATCCCTTTCCTTTTTTCACCAGGGTACCACCCCAGAGTCAAGGGGTACCTGAGTGACCTTAGTGGGGTTAGTCAACAGCTTAATCACTTCACCCCCCTCCCCCTTGGCTTGAAATGATATTAGTTGTTATTCTTGATGCTGCAGGTGGACTAAAGGACAGCTCCATTAGTAGTTCACTGATTGACAGCAACACTGGTCAGGCCATGCCCAGAACTGTTGCCAGCTCATCGTCTGCTGTCACTTTTCATAACCCAAACAATGTCATGGCCAATATGGAGACGCTTCTTGAGAGTATGAACACTGGCAATTGGCAGAACTTCGACATTTCACAGTGGCAGTCATTAATGGAAAGTATGAAGGATATTGATGTACAGAATATGGGGCTGGACAACCAACAATGGCAGGAACTTGCGTTCTCCTTCAGTCAGTATTTGCAGAGTCAGGGGGTGATGCGAGATAACGGCAGCCCTATTGGGACTGCGTCAAATCTGAGTAGCCCGTCAAGCAGCAGTTTACAAGTTAACAGCCCCCATTATTCCAATAGTGCTTCACCATTGCAAGGCTCACACACGAGCTATGGTAGCAACAGTAGTTACGGAAGTACGCATTCTGTCCCTAACATCAGAGTCATCCCAGCCATGCCGCAACCAACCCAGCGGCCACAACAGAATATGGATGATGATGAGGAGGAGGAAACTTTTGACTGGGATTCTATAATGTAGAATGGACATGTTTTATCGGTGATGGACAAGCAAAAGCTCTTTGAGTCCTCAAATCATAATTAATTTATTTCCTATGCAAATAATTGTGGATCCTTTTTGGGTCAGTGCATTCATTGTACAGTGGTAAGCATATAAAAAAAAATGCTATGTTAAGCAATACTGTGTTTGCTGTGGGTTAATACTCACCACAATCATGACATGAAATTTTTATACTTGTGAAAACTTCACGTATGGAACTCTTTTTTAAAATTTGGGCACCATTTCGATTCAGCAATCTTGTGTCAGGAATCGATATGGCAGAGGTGGAACTTGGAAGCAACAGAAGTGATGTATTTATTAATAAGTGCTTCTAATGGTCTAGCTACAATGTAGAGCCTGAACAGTGCTACAAGCCAGCGATCTGTTTTACTTAGTAGTCCAGTTTGGTAACTGTATGCAAGTTTTAAGTATGAACATTGGCTTAATTATGAGCATAAATTATTGCTTAGAACTAATTATCTTCATTATAAAGGGAAACAGAAAATGTTTTCATTTTAAATAGTAAACTCAGAAACAGCTTGTGAAACTAAAGCACAGCCTTTTGTGTGTGCCATTGAAAGGGTGGCTTGCACAGTGTGAAATAAGCCGTAAGTTGCACAAAAAGCAAGGTTGACCTGGATTTTTATGACCTTTGTAAAGTTTCAAGTATTTTAACAGTCTAGGTAATGGTCAGTACACACGTTCATGTAAATAGGAGGTGTAACAGCCAGCAAGCTCAGTGGAGACACTAAAATAATTACAGGTGAGGATATGTACAACTGTAAATTTGTTGAATGCTGTCTACAGTACTTAGTGAAGTGATTGAATGTCAGAATAAATAAGCATGACCATGCATCTCATACACTGCCAACATTCTTGGTCCTTTCACTACATTAAAGGTGGCTATTTGTAAATGTATTGTACGTGTTACTAGTAAGCCGTGTCTGGATCACCATTTTATATCGGTTTGAAAGTGTTCCATGGTGTGTGAAGAAGCAAACATGTGATGAACATTGACTGAGATTTTATAGTGTTGAGATGTGGTGGTAACATGATTATTTTGGCAGCAGCCGGAGTTGCTAGTGAATGCGGGATTGGGTTTTGTTGTTCATTACTAGGACAAGAAGAAAACAGACAAAGAGAGTGGTTAAGTGCTCGTTTATACTACACCAGGGTAGCTTTCACGCTATTACAGAAACCATTGCCGATAGTCTTTCTGTTGACAATTACCAATAGAACAATTTTCTGACACATTTTTTTAGGCATTTCAAGTTTTTGTGAGATGCTAAGCTTTCTACGGTAATATCTCGCATATCAGATAGGTTTTTGTGCCTTTTTACTGTGCCACACAAAGATTTATGGCTGCACTCAGCACAAAATCTTGTTTGATCTAGTGTAGATGTGGCTTTAGGGATATAGTACACATCATGTAAATTATCGGGTAATGTAGAAGCAGAGCCAGATAAACGCTGCGTTTATACCTTGACATGCTTTATTTTCTAACATCAAAGTTTTCAAAAATTATTATTAGTTATTAGCCTTAGAGCACATGCGCCAACGGCTGGATACTGAAATATATGCAAACGTATGGGCAATAAATATAATTGCTCTTAAAGTATTAACTTTCAGTTCGACAGAGCTATTTCAAGAAATAAAGTGTTGACTTAACCTTACTTGACGTGTTGGTTGTGATTTTAGTGCGATTCCTTGCGTAGTTTGCTCTCTAGGTGAAAAATTACTCCCTTGTATTCATAATTAGTGAAAGGCGGAGAGCTCTCGCACCAATGATGACTATTTCAGATCAGTCTACTAAGTTTAACTCGCTCTAAATCTCGAACCGTTAACTTTATAAATTCAGTTTTACCCTACAACGAATTGCAGATAATATACCTTTCACTTACCACCTTTTCAGATGACACAGGATGCTTCATCTTCTTTTCACAAAGCAATAATTTTCAAGCATTGCCAAACCTGCAGCAAAATGTCACTGCTCCCGGAGCAAAATTGACAAAATACCTACTCACCGTACCTGCACCGTGACAAAACCAAAATAGATGTCCACCTTCATTCCCTCTCCCCACAAGCGGTTCGTTTCGCACCACAAGCCTTGTTTGATGAAAATTGTCACAGGTTTTAAGACCACGTGCAAACAATTTGTAACAAGTTTCAAAACCGCCTTCGGCAGCATTGTGGTAGGTAGCCAATTAGGAGCACGGTTTTCGTTGCACGTGGTTTTAAAAATTGTTACATCTTTCATTGCACGTTGTTTGATTTGATTTTGGAATGTATTTGGCGCCAAACGAACCGCGCGTGGGGAAAGGGAGTAAAGGCGGACTAGCCCAGAGAGCAAACTACGCAAAGAATCGCACTAAAAGCACAACCAACACGTCAAGCAGGCCCGTAGCCAGGATTTTTCGTGGGGGGGTACCTCCGGAACAGGGGCCAAATTATTAACGTTAGAATGTTACACTATGCTATTTCCGAAGACACACTGCGTAGAGTAAGCAAACTACGGACTATTAAACTCCAACTAATTTTGAAAATCTTTAATGAGAAGGGAAAACTTTAGCGAACGCCGAAGCGGGATCTGGGATGCTCCCCGAGAAAATTTTTAAATCTGAAAGCCTTTAAGCGCCATTTTCAGCGCTCTCAGGCCAATGGCCTTGAATGGCTGTGTCAAAAAGACTCCTTCAAGGATTTTTTTTCTTCTACACTTTGATGTGGTCGTGTGGGTCCGTCAGCTAACCCCCCAGTTTTCTTCTGCATGTGTCTACCAGTCGTTTTGGTCCGTCAGCTAAACCCCAAATCTTGTTCTGCATGTTTCTACCAGTTTTGTGGGACCGACAGCTAAACCCCTAAATTTTGTTCTGCATGTGTCTACCAGTCGTGTGGGTCTGTCAACTAAACCCCCAATCTTGCTCTGCACATGTCTATCAGTCGTTTGGGTCCCTCAGCTAAAAACCCCAGTCTTGTTCTACACGAGTCTACCAGTTGTGGACATGCAAAAACAGCACTGGACCAGACCCTATTCTACACGTGGACCGAGATTTAATGGTACCCGTTGCCTAAACACTAACTTGCCAGGGTACTTTCTCTAAGACTTCATGTGGGCCCGTCAGCCAAACCCCCAGTCTTGCTCTACTGCATGGGAGACTAGTTATGAAAAAAACTGTTTTATCTGCGTGGGCGAGTACGCTGAATAAATGGGTTTGATCAACAAAAGTTGATATGGTATGTTTTTCGCCTGTGGAATATAGTGTTTAGCTGACGTTTTGAGCGTTAGCCCTTCGTCGGAGCGGACTGAGGGATTGTGGGGAAATCAGAGTTTTTAAAACAGTTGGTAATAAATTTCTGCGGATCGAAAAGTAAAGTTTTGCCATTGGTTGAAATTAGTAGCATCTGATTGGTCAAAAACATGTTCGAAACTAAACGAATGAAAATTGTTCATTGATTCCGTTGGGAGCCAACGTCCGGAGTTTGAAAATTGGCCCCTGTTCTTTCCTTTTTCGGGTATTTTGCTCTACACATGTCTACCAGTCGTGTGTGCCTGTCAGCTGAACCCCCAGTCTTGCTCTGCACACGTCTACCAGTCGTGTGGGCCCGTAAAGCTAACCCCCTAACTTGTTCGACACGAATATACCAGTCGTGTGTGCCCGTCAGCTGAACCCCAGTCTTGCTCTGCACATGTCTACCAGTCGTGTGGGCCCGTAAAGCAAACTCCACAACTTGTTCTACACGAATCTACCAGTTGCGTGTGCCCGTCAGCTGAACCCCCAGTCTTGCTCTACACATGTCTACCAGTCGTGTGGGCCCGTCAGCTGAACCCCCAGTCTTGCTCTGCACATCACGTGTCTACGTCTGGACCCGTCAACTAAACCCGGAATCTCGTTCTTTACATTTCTACCAGTCGTATGGGCCGGTCAGCTAAACCACCAGTCTTGTTCTTCACGTGTCCACCAGTCGTGTGGGCCCGTCAGCTTAACAGACAATCTTTTTCTACAGATGTCTAGCAGTCGTTTGGGTCCCTCAGCTAAACTGTACATATCTACCGGTCGTGTGGGCCAGTAAGCCAAAACCCAAACTGATTCTTATATAACTTCTTTATTTGCCAGTAACAAAAGATTGAGTTATTTAGAGCTCATACAGAATGTGTTCTAAAGAAATTCAAACATCCACTTATCACAAAATTAAAACTGCTATGAAAACATGAAAATGTGTGTACTCACACACACGTAAGGCAATATACCAGTTGATAACAACCTCATAGTCAGACATTTTCAGTTTTTAGTCTTCGTACTCTCAGCACAAGCTGATCTTCGGTAACGTAATTTATCTACCGCATATTTTATGCATAGGAAATTAATTGAGAAAGGCCATCTAAACAATTTAGATGCCATCTAAAGTTTGTTGTTCATAACAGTGTCTTCGAAAGTACAATTGAGCACGAAAGCATCTCATGAAAACAGTATTCATTCCCTTACAAAGCCTTATAAAACCAACCGGTTAATCGCCAACTACCTGACTAGCTTTTCACTCTAATCTTTGGATGCAAGTGCTTGGACTTAATAAACGAGTTGACAACAAACTCCACAAGAGACTCGCGTTAAACAAGATTTTTTATTTACAGACGCAGAACTTGATGTGATTATCGAGTACGAATATTTTCCGTTGTTTAACATATTGTTTAGCCAACTAGTTTACTACAGTTGTTCTGAAGAGACTATTAATTACAAACTAGGTAGTTTCTGCTGTGCGATTGATGGTCGCATAGTGCAATACCCAGTTGTAGTGCCCGGCACACCATGCAGTAACCTGTTGCTAGTACATGACGGGTCAGCGTTTCTCAGAGCGGAACTTTCTTGTTCGACTGCCTCTTTATTCCTGTTCTCAAGGCCGACACACGATTTGATATTAAAAGCACTGTCTGTTTAACTACATAATTCTGATTTTAAAAAGATTAGAACTGAACCCAACTGTCTCCTGAATTCGAATTTCTGTGAAGAGGAAACAAAAAGTCAGTTAATGGGACGTGGAATCAACACATGAAACAAAGCCAAGTGTTCACAATAAATCTAGATACATGAAATCAAAATGAAAAATATGCTGCACTTGTAGCCATCAAAAAGAAAAGTGCGCATCGAAGTTCAAAACGTTTTACAACCAAAATAAGCAGCCTTTTTCAAAAGGCCTAAAAATGTATAAGCTAAAATAAACATTATCTATACGACGTTTAAGGTTTTCGTGGGAACCCTGGATATATGACTTGTCAGAAAAATATACATGTTGGAGGCATTTTAAAGAAATAGGGCTTTCCACTTCAACAGGAGAGCTGATAGGGAAACAAAGCCTTTGACTCAGTTTTTCTTTGTTTGTTAATCCTTAAACAGGCAGGCTATTTTGCCACACAAATACAGGCAAGGGGGGGGGGGTTTCTCCAAAGATTTTTGTATGGTTAAAAACATGCAATGCGCTTTGGCATGCAATTAGTGTATGACCAACTATTTAAAATGCGTAGTAACAATTACCACTTAATTAGCCGCTGTTGCCATGGTAACAAAAACAGAAATCCAAGATGGCCGCCGATGGCCGCCATCTTGGATCTTCGATTTTTATGATTTTGTTTTAAATTAAGAAGTTATATTGGAAATAGCTTGAAAACAACATTTTATATGCCAAAACTACGAAATAAGTAGAAAAAAATGAATAACTGCGAGTTTCTAATAATTTTTATTCCAAAAATCGAAAGTTTGACAGCAAACTCTTATTTTGGGCAGTTAGTACGACGCCATTAAATAAATGTCGAAAGATGTCTTCGTTATCGAGAAACAGTTACGCAAAAGCGTTTGGCAATTGGTCAACGGGCAAAAACTTAAGACCAAAAAAAACGAGGGGGGGGGGTCCACGATCCCCGTCAGTTTATGAGTTAATTGATTGTGTTTTGTCAAATAGTTGATGTCAAAATGGCAAATACAAAAATATGCAAAATTTGTTTGCCCACACAACAAACACACACACACAGAAACCCACAGATGCACAAACGTCAGGCAAGTTGTGCAAACATATTCACCACTTACCCCGAAGCTGAGGTAAAGTCCCCCCACTGGTCTGGCGCAGCAGCTGTAGGAGCTTGTTGTTGCGTTGGCTGTGCCGGTGCAAAGGCCGACATGTCTCCAAAGACATCTGTGGGGGGCCGTTGATTCTGTTGGGTTGTGATGACTCTTCTGCCTGCATTGGGTGACAATCCTCCACTCCCTGGGGGTGGGGCAAGCTTGGGAGCACCTACCCCGCCAGGAGGTGGTATAAACCCTATGTTCCCCCCTGGTCACACACAAACAAAAAACACATTATTAGTTATACAGTACGTACATGTAAAATTGGAGCCCTGGTTGGTGGGTAGTTTTCAAGAAACATTGTAAGAGTTTTTCTAAAAAGATAAAAAAAAGGAAAAGCTAAAGTAAAACTGTCCTGAGAGGCATCTTGTTAACAGAGAAAGCTAATACCCAATGAAATTAACTTGAACAGATGTGAGAAATTGAAAGTTCAGTAAGAACATTGTCTTCCGAAAATTAGCGCTTAACAAAATTACAGCCAGGGCTTAAAATAGCATTCGGCTTTTTTAGGGTCTTTCCACAATATTTCACTGAATTAATAGCCCATTTTCACAGTTCTTGAAAGGTTATTAAGTCTCTACATGAGACCGAGCCGAAGGTTGAGAAAAGTGGAATAACAGACACGCTAATAAGTATCTTCCTTATTATAATTATTTTCACTTCTCCATTTGGGCCGTGTCAACATTCACCTCGGCTTTTACCTTTCAGGAACTGTGAAATGGACTATTGTAGTTATAAGATCAAAACTATTTCGCTTACATTACTAATTGCCTGGAAAACATCAACAAAATAATATGTACTTATACTTTAGTGCTTGAAAAACAACTCACAAAAATTTGGACTACACAAACGTCTTACAAAAATGTACATATTATTTTTCAGACCGTTATTTTGAACCCTGACTGCAGTTTCTGGCTTTTTGTGCTAGCTCCATTGAATGTTGTTTCCCTTAGTTAGTCTATAGCGGTTTCAAAGAAGGATCAAATTCGATCTGGGGATCTTCTAAATTGTATAAACAACAACAACAACGAAACATAATGTGAATCTTAAAACCGTCGTTTCCTAATTTTCAACTTGTAAAAATAAACAAGGAAAATTTAATTGATATGGGTTTACAACGAGAATACATTGAATGGGTCTACATGTATTGTACATATTGGGGAAAGCTTTTTAGATCCGGGGGTATATGTAAACAGAATATTCTCTTTTAGCAGGTGGATGGGCTTCTACCCTTCATATGAGGGGGGAGGGGCTTATATTCATGGGGTTTCACAGTGGGGTTTTGCAACATTTCCAAATAACTCTCTGGTATCTACTGTATATGTATGGTTAATGTTGAAAGACAACAAGAGAATGACCTAAACAATACCTGATGCTTTGGGTCTTGAGGTTCCAGAGCCTGGCTTCTGTTGACAAAACCCAATAAGTAAATGTAAGTGGGTGGAATGAAAGCAGCAACACCTTGGGGGAGTTTATAGAACGCTACCCGGTCATGACCTCCCCTGACCCCAATGTCTAGGTTTGCCTAAACCACATAAGATTGATGCCACCATCTCAGGATGGCTGCTGGCTACAATCAAACAGATGACGAACCATGTACAAGAATTAAATGAAAGAGAAATAAATATTTTGCATACCAAATACATTTTAATATATTCTTGATGTGCCTTACATGTTCTGAACAAACTATAAATTACACAAATTAAACTGTTTCTAATCCACACAAGTCAGGAAAACAAAGATTTCGAATCACAATCTTGAATAAAACAAAAATTCTATTTTGAATAAAACAGATTAACAGGACAACCATAAAGATTTTGCTTGGCTCCTTAATTTCAACAAAAGTGAGAAATCGGAAGAACATGTGGTACTATGGAAGAGCAGAGGGATCTTACAAATGAGAAATTAACCTGCTTCTGTTACTTTTCACTTTTGGAAGTTAATGCCAAAATCAATTAAGTACATACATGTATATTTTCAAAAGCATCACTTATACTACTTGTTTCTTGAGTATGAAAATATGATGAGAATGCTGTCAAACTGTAAGAAATGCCATGTAAGAGACCTTTAAAATTCAACAATCTTCAGGAGCACACTGCAAGAAGCTCCAAGCAACCTGAGCAGACAAAGTTTGTTCTGTCCTACAACTTTTTTACTGAGTCGTTTATAACAAGTGAAAAACTACTGTTACTCCCATCCCTTTCAATATGTGTCCTCGATGTTGTTTAAAAGAGAGGTTAGATACAGAAATCTTGAGCAGTTATCATACACAGGGAACTTCCATATGAGATTCTACAGTACTCTGCAACAAGTATCTATCATCATAATTTGCTACTTAAATGGGTGCAAGGGCGAAGTACTCCATCAAGAGGGAATATTAAAAACAACAGACAAGTGTAAACCGTAATTCTTGTACTCCTGCCACAAGGACTGCTGAAATTATTATAAATAATTAAAAAATTACAATCGTGTCAGTTCCCATTGGCTTCTCTTCTGCAGTAGCGATACAGTAGATGTAGTTGTGGCACAAGGTATTGGGTAAAGCATTAGTCAAACCTCCTGAATTTTCTTTTGCTAAAATCCTGTATGCAACCATGACAGAGCATCAGTGTAAATAAACCATACACTTTACAGGGTTGTCAATATAAGCCAGCTACAACCAAATCTGACCTCTTACATACTACTGTGAAAGTGCTGACTAGAACGTCTTTTAGCAAATGCTTTTTGAAGGGTTTCAGATCCAAATTAGAGTAGTTGGTTTGAGAGCCACTTCCTTGCTAAGTTACTGTTACACCTCTCATTTAAAAACAAAATGACATTCCAGTATGTACATATTTTGCTGCATATTAATTAATAAGCCCCCCTTCTTGACATCTGGTTGTATTGGATTTCTCCACTTACACAGACAATGCTTTAGTTTATAAACAGAATTTTACAACCATTTCTGCAAAAACTCCACAGTTCCAGTGACTGTTAGACCAAGAATCTAATGTTTTCAAAACTGTTCAGTTGGTCTTGTTCCACGACAATCATCAGGTGACTGTCTTTTTAAAGAAAAAGTCATTGGCTTTTACTTGTGGAAATCCGAAAAGATCTTTGGATAAAAAAACCAGTGTTTCACTGACATTACACTGATATTTTACTGATCAATTTAAATAAGCCTCCCTTTGTATTAGTCCCCCTAGAGCTCTAAAAAGCTCTCATTCTTATACGCCCCCTTCTTTATAGTCCCCCCTCCATTAGGTCCCCTTTCTAATAACCCCCCATCTCAATTAGGTCCCCCTTTAATTAGCCCCCCTCTCAATTACATGTAGATCCCCCTCTCTTATAAGCCTCCCTCTCTATTAGGTCCCCATCTCTATTGAGTCTCTGTTTCTATTAGGTCCTCCTTAATAAGCCCCCCTTTCTATTAGGTCCCCCTCTCTTGAAAACCCCTCTCTATTAGGTCCCCATCTCTATCGAGCCCCTGTTTCTAATAGGTCCTCTTTAATAAGCCCCCCTTTCTATTAGGCCCCCCTCTAATAAGACCCCTTCTCTATTACTTCCCATCTCTAATAATCTGCTCTTTCTATTAGGTCCCCCTCTAATAAGCCCCCCTTTCCAATAGCCAAGGTTGCCCTAATAAGCCCCCATACCTCTACTAAGTTGCCCTCTCTAATAAGCCCCTTCCCATACCTCTAAAGTTCAAGCTTGTAATAACCAAGCACCCTTAGGGCCTTGGTAGAGGATTTACTCCACTTACTTTAGTGATATTTATATGAATTGTTTGCCCCTCTTTGAAGCTAAGGTCCAGTTTGGGAGTGTTGTCTGGCTGGGCTGCCTCTGCCGCAAGCTGTTCACTCTGTTTCACCCACCTGTATAGAAGGCACAAAAAACCCAAATGTACATGATTGTAAGGTTCTGGTACCCAGTGGTTTGTTAACATAACAGTACCTTGTTGCTATGACACCAAAACAAGAACAAATTTAAACAACTTTACTATCTAATTGTCTTGAGCATAGAAGACAGATCAAAAAGCGAAACCAAACTTGTCTTCCAACAAAAGTGCTCTTTTGGTGGAATGCATGCATGTCTACAAACAACAGTCCACAAGCCAAACTGTCTGCTGTTGTAAATCTTGATCTCCTGGCCTTTATGGTCAAGCCATCCCACTGGGAGGGGTTTGTCAGTGCAGGTCTGGGATTTGAATGTTTTGCTGATTTTTAATTATTTTGTCAAAATACAAAGGCTCCATGTTGGAACCTGGCTCTGCAGGTACCTTACATGCATTTTTTTTCTTCTTATCCTGTTTGCTCACAGGATATCAGCCTCTCCCACATGAACTAACATAAATTAGTTTAGTGATGACATCATCCAAGTAATGACAAAAGATGTTCATTTTTTGAACTACAAATACATA
>JAOBRG010372124.1:3058-26684 GCA_027574985.1 Umimayanthus nakama
TAGATGATGGTGACAGTGATTAGGTGATGATGACAGAGATAACATGATGGTGACAGTGATTTGATGATGATGACAGTGATTAGATGATGGTGACAGTGATTAGGTGATGATGACAGAGATAACATGATGGTGACAGTGATTTGATGATGATGACAGTAATTAGATGATGGTGACAGTGATTAGGTGATAATGACAGTGATAAGATGATGGTGACAGTTATTTGATGATGATGACAGTGATTAGATGATGGTGACAGTGATCAGGTGATGATGACAGAGATAACATGATGGTGACAGTGATTAGGTGATGATGAAAGTGATCAGGTGATGATGACAGTGATTAGATGATGGTAACAGTGACAAGGTGGTGATGACAGACATAAGATGATGGTGACTGATTTGATGATGTGACAATGATTAGGTGATAATGACAGTGATTTGCCGATGGTGTCAGGGATTTGATGATGGTGATAGTGATTAGATAATGATTGCAGTGATTAGATGATGGTGACAAGGTATAGATGATAATAATGATGATGATGGTAACAGTGATTAGATGAAGGTGACAGTGATTAGATGAGGATGACAGGGATTAGATAATGATGATGAAAGTGATTATTTGATTATTGCAGTAATTAGATGATGATGACAGTGATTAGATGTTGTTGACAGTAATTAGATGATATTGACAGTGGTTAGATGATGATGATGATGATGACAATAATGATGATGAAAGTGGTTATTTGATTATTGCAGTGATTAGATGATGATGACAGTGATTAGATGTTGTTGACAGTAATTAGATTATAGTGACAGTGGTTAGATGATGGTGATAATGATGATGATAATAGTGATCGTTTTGATGAAAATGATTAGATTATGGTGACAGAGATTAGTTGATGATGGCAGTGATGAGATGATTGTGACAGAGATTTGATGAGGGTGACTGTGATTAGGTGATGGTGACAGTGATTAGATGATGACGGTAGTGATAAGATGATAACGACAAAAATTTGATGATGGTGACTGTGATTGGATGATGGTGACAGTGATTAGATGATGGTGACAGTGATTAGATGATTAAGACAGATTAGATGATGATGGAAGTGGTAAGATTATGGTGACAGTGATTAGATGTTGAAGAGAGTGATTAGGTGATGATGGCACCGATAAGATGATGATTACAGTAAGTAGATGATGGTTACAGTGATAAGGTGATAATAATGACAGTTATTTGATATTGATAACAGTGATAAGATGACGGTAACAGTTATTAGATGGTGGTAACAGTGGTTAGATGATGGTAACAGTGATTAGATGATGATAACATTGATGATGAAAAATAACAGTGAGTAGATGTTGATACTGATTCTAAAGTTATAATGACAGTAAACGATGATGAAAGAAAGTAGATTAAAACATTGATGAGTATGACAGTAACTAGATTATGATAACTGTATTAAGATGATGGTAATAATGGTTAGATGATGAAGAGGTAGTTTTAATACTATTATCAGCAGTAGTAACAATACAATTTTGCTAAAATTGTAAGTTTGTGTACACCATTTTGCTAATGCAGAACTTTGCAAGTTCATCCCCTTGTGGGAGTTAAAGGTGGTGTTTCTGTTTTAAAATAAGTTAGCTTTAATTTGACTAAGTATCTACTAAGTAGTGACGTTTAGCCACCGGCAGAGGATAGGTCCAGCGAAACGTGGCTTTGTAAGTACTGTGCACTTGCCTATTAAATACTGTGTTTCTTTTCAGCCAAGTCAAGGTCAAAAACAGGTTTCGGACCAAGCTAAATTCAGTGTGGTTAGTATGGAAAAGTCGTTAACCTTTGGTGATGGGAAGGCTACTTTATCCCAGAGAGGATGTCTTCAGAAGAATCCATTTTTAGAAAGCAGGTGTTTTCAGCCTTTAGTCGTGTTAGTTTTTTTACAATCAAAACTTGGAGTAAAATGGAATTTGGTGCAAAAAGGAACATCTTGCGGGACTTAACTACGCCATTTCCTGTATCTGTAACTGTTAAATAAAATGTAATTTCACTTTCTGCGTTCTAAGTTTGAACTTGTGAAACAGCTTGTAATTTTTGACAGCTACCTCCTCTTAGATGCGAGCTTAATTCTACTTGTTTCTGATACAGACAGGCTTCTGTGGTGTATCAAGAATACAATTAATCCATCGTTGATTTGATTATTTGTAATTTTTTTAAGTATAAATTTAAGGGAGAGCAACAAGCTTTGCCACAGTTATGTCATATTATGCCTATATATTGGTTCGATTTAAAAAATCAAAACTTTGAATCATACGAACTCAGTACTATACTTTTATAGATTCAGAAATAGTTTGAGAAGTTTTTAAGACTATTTGAGATGAAAAGTGTTTAGGGGTGGAAGTGGGGGGCTTGTTAATTCTGGAGACGAAGTAATTTAAGGATTTTTTATTTTATGTTAAAAGTTTAAAAATGATTTTTGAAGTTAATATTTGATAGAAGAACGCAGCTCATGGTATCTGAAGAGTGGCACATGCTCACTAAGGAACAGTGTTTGTTGCATGTTTTAACAACTCCTTTTTCTTTAAACCTCCTCTCCAATACCTCTAGTCACGACCTGTTGTTCCCAGGATAGTGTGAGCACAGTGTGAAAAAAAACAGTTTTTTATGTAATAATAACCGTAAGTATTCCTGCTTTTTAACTCTCCAGTTCAAGCAGATAATGGACACACAGTTCGTATCATTTGATTCAGCCATTGCAGTAACAAGTTTTGATGCACTCTCAGCTTGTGTGTTCAGTTGGCTCGAGGAGTACTGCAAGCCACAGGTGATGTCAGAACATTCCTTCATTTACTGATGTTAATGTATTATAGGATTGGAAACAAAGTTTCATGTATACCATAAAGCCCTTTGACCATAATGGTTCACAAGTCCTTTAGGGTGGGCCATACATCCAGCAACATTTGTAAGTAGTATAGGTGGTATAAAAGCATTTCAAAAGAAGTTGGTACTACAGCAATAAAACATATCTTAATATCAACCCTTATTGAGCAAAATTATAGTCAGGTTATCTTAATGTCATTACATAATTATTAGGTATCTTAATATCTATATATAATTATTAGAGCACTTTAACTTATCGCAATTAAACCTGAATAAAGAATTATCTTAATATCACTTTGGTTCTAGTCTGCTCTGTTATGACACAGCTTCTGGTTTGTCTTGTTACAGTACCTACGAGAAATTGTCATTGGCGCTCTGATGAATCTAAAAAACCATGGCCTGTTGCAGCCCTAGCTAACACCTTACAACCAGTTGGAGAGACTAGGTATGGAATGTTTTAACACACACTTCGGCCGAACACACTCTCCCCCTGGAGTTACAGTAGTCTCGACAAACGTACTGCTTCTAGCATTCTGATGAATCTAACTAGCTGTGACTTGCTGCAGCACTACAGTAGCTGTTGGAGGTACCTCTTGGAGTGACGAGGTGTCGAATGTTTCAACACACACATACTTCAGCTGAGACCTGAGTTTATGCTCCACTGGAGTTTAAGTTGTCATAGGTGCCCTGATGAATCCGAAATCCTTGACCTGCATACAGCCTGCTGGAGCGACTAGGTTGTATATGCTTTAACGTGTGCACACTTCAAAGCTGAACATAACACCTCCCCCCTGGGAATACATGCGGCCTTCTTAGCACTGACATCAGCTTCCAGATGTCAAGTTCATCGTACCAGCAGTGCAAACAAGCCAGAACCAATTGTAACTACAAGTAATAGTTTCTGTTTATTGGGTATAGGTTTATTAGAACCTGGCCTGCCAAGCTTTGCTGATATTTATTGCCCAAGAGTATTAAAAGGGAGAACAAATTACATAGAGAATTGAGGAAAAAAGTTTGTAAAAACAGTTGAATACTAAACAAAAGAAGTACAGGAACGAATGCCACCTATTCAGTCACTTGTTTCCTCATCGGACAAACTGGCATGCTGTACAATTACGTCCACGAGTTTCAGTTGGGGTTCCGGTGACTCCAGTACTAGTTATTTGATTTCTAACAAGATGACAAAAAATACCTGCTTAAAGTTCAAATAGTGCCTGACAGTGTGTAATTGTAATTTAAATACCGAAAAGTTGGTAATAGTTGGTAATGATCTATGGTTAGTGTTGATCTGCTGTATACATGTATTACGCTAAAGACAATAAATTTGATTTCTTGAAGTATATATTTGTTTCCAGTTATATTTTTTGTGGATTCTTGGAACTTGATTTAGTCGACTGTTAACAATTTTACCCTGGCAGGTGGAACTTTGAACGAATAAGGTCAGCCAGAAGGGATGTTTGGGTGGAGCTCATCAAGTACGAAATGAGCGCAGCTGGTGTTTCGAAAACTTCTAGAATTCAGAAGGTGGAAAGAAAGAAAAGTGCACAGAATGGTTTGGAACATGTTTTTACATGGAGATCGTGTAGAGTTTTCGAAACATTCAAAAATTTTTGAATGAATGTTTTACGATTACGCAAAGATGTCCAAATCTTCAGAAAAAGTTTAAAACTTTGGAACAAAATGATGAAGTTGTGTAAATGTTAACTAATAAAAGGGCCTGCCTAAAGCCAACCGTTCTAGCTCGCTTTTTAGAACCTGCTAGTTTTCATTCGGTTTCAGACTTAACAGTTACCTTAAATACGGGGTTCCTGTGGAGTCTCAAAAAGTCGTATTTTGGGGGGCCTTGAAAATGTCTTGCATTTTGCCAAAACGTATCCTGGAGGTCTTGTATATTAGGTCTAAAATTTTGTTTAAGAATAGTTTATCATGTTTGTACGTGGAAGGGATCTTTCACTTTCTTTGTTTTTTTTTGCCAATACCTTTGTTGGGTGGTAGAACAAAAGTTAGAACTCACATAAGTTAGTCTGTGTTGCAACTTAAAATAAAGGATTGAAGAAAACTTAGGTCTTAAATTTTCCAAAATCGGGTTATAAAAAGGTCTTAAATTGCGTGCGTTGCTAGATGTAGGTACCGTGTAAATCGCATTTTCTTCATTCTGAGAGCATTTTTAAGTGATCCATTGAGTTTTGGAGGTTACATCCACTTGTCTTTCCATTTATTACAGTTATTGGTGACATCTAATTTCTTTCTGATTTGAGATATTTTAGAAAATTTGGTAGAATTTTTTGGAGACCGGGAGGTTGCATGAAATTTTTGAAGACTCTGAAAATCGAGAGGACTGGAACCTCTTAAAACTTTCACAAGTGTAAAATGAGATTTAATTTATTAACATGTTGTACAGCTCAGAGACGAGGCGATTTGTAGCCTTAAAACTCCAGTTAAATATTAAGTAACTAAATAAAGTAAATAGCTTAAGAGTCGCTTCACTACTAAACCACTTGGCGTCTTGAACAAATTTATACAATATACCGTCACAATAATTTTACTGATATATATGTGAATAGCTAAAATAGTCTTGAATTGGCATTTTAAACAAATTCATTATACACCGAATTCAAAAAAGGTTGTCTTCTGATCTGTTGCATTGTGCATTGTTGCATACCCAGACCGCAACGCACCTTGGATGTAACGAACTTTAAATAGCATTGCAGGTGCCTAAAAGAAACAGCGACATTCGTGCACTAGCCCTGGACGGAAGCAATGTGGAGAACGAATGCTGCTCTATTATAGTAGACACCTACAATGCTATTCAAAGCTTCGTTACATCCATGGTGCGTTGCGGTCTGGGTATGCAACAATGCGCAACGCATACATAGCAGTAATATGCCACGAAATTCCTAAATTTGTGATAAATTAGACAACTCTTAACTAATCCTTTCACTAGATATCACTTGGTATCTTCAACGTATTTAAAATATACTCACAAAATAGTATCCAATGAAATTCCTACTGATAGAAATGTGATGTCAGAACGTGCACCACATTCTGTATCATCTGTGTGTGGTATGCTTATCAGTATGCCTTGATGTTGTTTTAAAAAACCTATTGTATCGCCATAGTTACAAACACCTAAAAATTTCTAGCCACTCAAGAAACTCGAAAAAATAATTTTAGTCATTACACCGGCCTTCTTTCCATGGAAGGTCGTGTACATGTAAAGATCAAACAAAATTTTCAATTGAAGCTAAGGATCCATTTCGATGACTACCGAGATGAGTTCGTCCTGGGATGGAAGTCATCCCAAGACAAAAACAAATCATTTAAATAAGGGATTCACCTGAGTCTAGACCAAAGATATGAAGACTATCTTGCCCGAGATAAACTGATACCACCCGGTACCAAGTTCCTATTGCCTGCGCGTTAAGTTTCTTGGTCTTCCGCGTGGGTGGAGACTAACTACCTGGAATCTACCATCCCAGGATGTCAATTAATCCCAGTGCCTTTCAGGAAATCATCCCGGGACAAGGCCATCCCACCCTAAAGCCATGCAAGTAGCAGCAAGGAGATTACCAGGTATTGAAATAAGTTCGTTGCGGGGGAAAATTCACATGTAAACGGGTCCTAAAGGGGAGGGGGGATGTTCCAACCCAATATCTTTCCATTGTGAGGGTGGTTCGTATTATTGGAGCCACACAATTCTTTCTGGAAAACAATGCGCGTAGTTCAACATGTTGACTCCTTACTACTTCGACTTGCGAAATAAACCTCTTAAAACCTTTTAAAACAGAGACATTTTGTACCTTTTCCGGAATATTGAAAAATGCATTGATTTCCCTTTTGGCCAACACAACTTGTTTACAATTTCACTAAATAAGTAACATCAGACTGTTCAGTCACAGGGCCTTTTGTCTCTTCTTTTGCCGCTCTTCAGCTATTTCTTGTCCATCCAGTATCTTCAAATGGTGCTTTATGAAGTTTGCAATAATTCTCTGAGGCCTGCGCTGGAAGTCCTCATGCTCTTCGGCAGTCAGCAGCAACTGGTCTCCCTTGAGCCTGTCAAGAAGGGTCACACATAGGACTGCAGCAGGAACGTTTGCACGCTTGCACATTGCCGCGAAGCAAATTGATTCCATTTCAATGTTTCGAACTCCACTTTCGTATGCCTTTTTCAGGTATTCAAGTTTTTCTGCCAGTGTGTATTCACAAAATGCTCCATCCAGTCTCCCCTGACCTGAAGTAATCAAACTCAGTGAGGATCTCTTATAGCTAAGTACTATATAATTAAAGAGCTAAGTACAAAAATGTCCAAAGTGATGATTTTAAATCATACTTCAAAAACTTCAAAATTTTCGACATTGGTTTAATGTTGCAGTGGTCATAAAACTCATTATTACCTAACCAACGTTATGCAGCCTGTAAAATGTAACAACTGACGCAAAATGTATAACAACCGGGAATGTAACAAGATTTGGTGCAAAATACCTTATTGTGACATCGAAATAATTGCAACTGCCAGCGATTTGGACTACTCGAGAGTCAAAACAGCGGCTGTAAACGTTAAAGCTGTTGCCGCATTAGTATACAAAAATTGTTACCACGGCGAAGGAGAAGACCTACACGGACTGTTTGTTCTAAGCAATGGATTTTGAGAAGATAGAAACAAAGCGGAGCTGTTCAGAATCGCCAAAGATAACTAGTTTTAGTCGAATTTCGAAGCAAGTCAGTACCACGTTTTTTGAGGATACTATACTATTGACGAGATGTATCAAAAAGGCAGGGGAAAGTTTCCATGTTGCCACAAGTGCTTCTTTTCGGGAGTCCAGTAATCTCCTGCCTTGTTTGATACCAAACACGATGTCACGTGCTTCAAAGTTGGTCTCTCATTGGTAGGTTTTATGTTTTCAGTCGCACGTTGTCGCTAACTCACCGCACACCTTCGCGAGAACAAGCAACTACCTTCGACAAACTGCAACAGCGTGTGAAAAATATCAAACATGTTTGATCCATGCAACTGCTGCTGCATGCGATGGAAATTGCGTCGCAATCCTCCGCACACGGTGTAATTAAAGGAGCAACTTGATGCGATTTTGATTGCATGCGTCGAAAATTGCATGCTATCGCGAAGGTCTGCGCCGGGCTTAATAAGAACAAAATTATCTATCGCACTATCTTCCAACCTGTTGACAAGGAAGTTGTTGAGAACAATCATTGTTCTGAAATGGAGCCGTACTCGCAACGCGCGTTACACGTTTTTTATTGCGCGACACGCACAAAAAGTCAGGTACGTTTTGGTAAAGGATTATGGAAAAGCAAAAAATATGGGTTCGAGATTTTGGATGCCAAAACCTTGAACTCAAAATTTTGGAATCCAAAATCTTGAATACGAGATTTTGGAGTATTCCGTAAGTCTTAACTCTACGAAAATATTCCTACAGCTAGTTAATCACCATAACCAGAAGCGCAAAGCGGTTTTTACAATTTGGTTGAACCTCGCCAACAAATTGATCCATTTTTTGTGTAATATTCAACTTTCCAGTGTTTTGAGAACAAAAATTGCATCGTTTCTCAAATAACACGTTTTCTCAAATCACATGTTTGTACGCCATTGTGTTCCTACGCTAACACTTCATACAGTTTGTAATCCCTTAGTTCAACCACATTTTAACTATTGTTGTGAAGTGTGGGGCAGCTGTGGATCAACTTTGGCCGCTAGACTACAAAAACTACAAAACCGTGCAGCACGAGTTCTAACTTATTCAAGCCTTGACACAAAGGCCGAGCTCCTAATTGAAAGTCTAAAAAAACTAGATCGCCAACGTGATTTTCAAAAGGCTGTCATGATGTTCAAGTCACTTAATGGATTAGTACCCGAATATTTGCAGTCCATGTTTAAAGAGCGTGACAGCATACCCTATTCGTTGAAAGACTCCGAGGGCAAACTAGTCTTTCCAAAGCCCCGCACTAACTATCACAGTTATGCGGTGCTTTTGAACGCCTTGCTAATTGGCTTACCGCAAGCAAGTACTTTAAATGAGTTCAAAACTGGCTGCAAAACTGCTCTATAAGTTTTTAATACTTTTGTGCAAGGATCTCGTGGAAAGCAGGATTTTATTTTCTTTACTTATAATAAATAGTTACATAGTTTATTATTAAAGTAATTATATTCTGTTTTAGTATTAACCAAACAGGTTGATAGCACTTTTCGCGCGCTCTGATTGGTTCACCAGACATGGTGTATCCAGCAATTATTCACCGAAGTGGAGGTCAGTAGGCCAGCATATTCACCGAGCTGCGAATGCTGCGAAGTGAATGTACTTGACTTTTCACCGACACTGAGGTAAATAATTACGTTAGCATATAACAAACAGTGAATCAGTGAAGCAAAAAATTATAATCTTCGTATTTTTATGCCACTGCACACGGCCAATCAGAGCGCGCGAAAAACACCATTTTCTGGTTTGGTATATGCTAACCTAGGATATTCACCTCCAGACGAAATTTTCAAAATGGCGGCTCGTTTAGCCACTGTCACGGAAGAGAAAATTCGACAAATGAACAAAGAAGCCACTCCTGCAAACACAAAATCCACCTGTTTGGTTAATATTAAAACAACTATCCCCCTCAGTGTCGGTGCTAGTGAAAAATATTCACCGAGCCGCGAAATATATATATATATTAACCAAACAGGTGGATTTTGTATATATATATATATATTTCGCGGCTCGGTGAATATTTTTCACTAGCACCGACACTGAGGGGGATAGTTGTTTTATATATATATATATATATAAATAAAGTGTAAGATTTGATTTTCGTAAAACAGTGCTCAATACATAGAAGCAGAGCGAAGTATATATTGTGGAAGAAAAAACAAATAAACTACAAGTTCATCCCTACAAGCCTGTTGGGCCGAGGTCACAGTTTTTCCCTATACGGACCGACCATAAGCCGGTAAATAACTTATTTATTTTTTCCTCCAGCGGACAAGCACATCAAGGGGCGAACCAGAGACGAAGCAGCGCAGGTTACTGTGACCGTGGTCAGAGATCGGAAAATCTTGCCCGCTCACGAATACGCTAAGAACCAATCACAATTCAGTATTTGTTACTGTGACCGCAGAGGAAAAAATAAATTTCACTATTCACCTCCACTTCGGGGGATAGTTGTTAAGTAGTAGCTAGTTATAAGAATAGTTATATATATTAATTAAAGTAGCTCTAATATTTGATATTTTTAAGAATACACCTGATGAAATTTTCCGCGGATAAATAAATAAAGATTGATTCATTGTTTTTTTTGCTTTTAAAAAGCAAAAGAAACGTGTTCGTTTGTAGACTTTTAAGTTCTTCTTACACATTGCCCAGTACTGAACATCACATTACTAGCCTGTATTATTTTTCCTAAACTCGACGTTGAAAATTTTCTGAGCCTGAGGATTAGAACACGAAATTCAGTTTTTTTGCTTCTTATGTCTTTAATATGATTGTGTTTTTTCAACTTTCGACTGTCTAAATCAAAAATTTGCGTAATATGCACCTCCCCACTGGCTTGAGATTTGTAATTTTTCGCGTGTCACGCTAAGAAGCATGACTTTTTGTGTGTGTCGCGCAATAAAAACATGTACATGAAAATTATGCATGTTGCGAGTTCGGTTCTATTGAAAACGAGAATTTCATTCGAAATGAAGGATTCTTCGGGACATTTCAGGAGAACTAAGCAATACATCATATGGTAAGTTTGGTGAACAAAGTTTGAACTTTCTCACCTTCATAAAAATCATTGGTGCACATTGTGTTACCAACTGCTACTGGCACATCCTCACTACAACCGATCAGCTGCTCTCTAAGCTGTTCATCCAGAGATGTAGAATACTTCACAACCTTCCCAAGGATTGTCTGTCAACACAAAACAGTCAATCTGTGGTTAGGATATAACAGTCAATTGATAGCTGCCTTGGAGGTACTCACAACCTTCTCATACCTTACTCCCCTCCCCCTGGGAGTGGTACTGTCCACACGACCCACCTTCTCTCTAAGGAGGGGAACAACAGTTCTTACAAGTGACTCATAGCTGCCTTGAAGGTACTCCCTACCTTCTCATCCCCTACTCCCCTCCCCCTGGGAGTTTTACTGTCAACACTACCCACCTCTCTAAGGAGGGGTACCAACAGTTCTAACAATCCACTCATAGCTGCCTTGGAGGTTCTCGGCAACCTTCTCATACCCTACTCCCCTCCCCCTGGGAGTGGTGCTGTCAACACTATTCCTACCCCAACCCCTCTAAAGAGAGGTACTGAACTGCCCATGGTAGGATTCTAACTGTGGATTCATTCCACCTCTAAGATTGAGCCCTCCCCCCCCCAGGAGTGATCCACCTCCTTCCTCTAAGGAGTGGTACTGACCTGCTCATGGTAAGGTTCTAGTAGTGAATTTATTGCAGCCTTGGTAATGACCACTGTACCTGGAGTCAAGCCTGTTGGGTTAAAGAATGACAAAAATGAGATCGATTTAAGAAATATTGGGGAAAAATTAAAACAAAGTTTATCACCAGAAACACTTTGGCAGTAAAATGTTTACTTTGGACATTTTCAAGTACCACAAGCATGCCCTCTTCATCTACCACAAGTACCATGTGCACTCCCCCCTGATCTACCACATGCATGTCCCCATGATCTGCCAAATGCATGCCCCCTGATCTACCACAAGTACTAAATGCATACCCCCCTGATCTGCCACAAGCATGACCCCTGATCTGCCACAAGTACCAACCATGCCCCCTGATCTACAACAAGTACCACATGCATGTCCCAAGATCTACCACTTGCATACCCCCTGATTTGCCACAAGTACCAACCATGCCCCCTGATCTACGACAAGTACCACATGCATGTCCCCAGATCTGCCAAATGCATGCCCCCTGACCTGCCACAAGTACCACATGCATGCCCTCTGATCTGCCACAAGTACTAAATGCATGCCCCCTTGATCTGCAACAAGCATGCTCCCTGATATGCCACAAGAGTGCCTCCCTGATCTGCCACTTGCATGCCCCCCTGATATTCAAGAGTGCCACACTCATGCTCCCATGATCTGCGACAAGTACCACACTCATGTTCCCCCTGATCTACCACAAGTACCACATGCATGCCCCTCTGATCTACCACAAGTACCACATGCATGCCCCTCTGATCTACCACAAGTACCACATGCATGCCCCCCTGATAGTCACAAGTACCACATGCATGCTCCCCTGATATTCACAAGTACCACACGCATGCCCCCCTGATATTCACAAGTATCACAATCATGCCCCCCAGATATTCACAAGTACCACAATCATGCCCCCCAGATATTCACAAGTACCACAATCATGCCCCCCAGATATTTACAAGTACCACACTCATGCCCCCCTGATATTCACAAGTACCACACTCATGCGCCCCTGATATTTACAAGTACCACACTCATGCCCCCTTGATCTGTGACAAGTACCACACTCATGCCCCCTGATCTGCCACAAGTACCACACTTATGCCCCCCTGATATTCACAAGTACCACACTCATGCCCCCCTGATATTTACAAGTACCACAATCATGCCCCCCTGATATTCACAAGAATCACACTCAAGCCCCCTCGATACTCAAAAGTACCACAATCATGCCCCCCTGATATTCACAAGTATCGCACTCATGCCCCCCAGATATTCACAAGTACCACACTCATGCCCCCCTGATATTCACAAGTACCACACTCATGCCCCCTTGATCTGCCACAAGTATCACATGCATAACCCCCTGATCTACTACAAGTATCAAATGAATACCACCTGATCTACCACAAGTACCACATGCATAACCCCCTGATATACCACAAGTACCACATAAATACCCCCTGATCTACCACAAGTACCACATGCATACCCCCCTGATCTATCACAAGTACCACATGAATACCCCCTGATCTACCACAAGTACCGCATGCATACCCCTTGATCTATCACAAGTACCACATGAATACCCCCTGATCTACCACAAGTACCACATGCATACCTCCCTGATCTACCACAAGTACTACATGCATACCCCCTGATCTACCGCAAGTACTACATGCATACCCCCTGATCTATCACAAGTACGTACCACATGCATGCCCCCCTGATCTACCACAAGTACCACATGAATACCCCTCCTCCTGATCTTCCACAAGTACCACAGGCATGCCAAGGAAACTCACCCAGCCCACCACAAGTACCAATTCTAAAAAAGTGAACTCCAACTGCTCTGGCATGGTGAAGAAGCTTCAGAATCTCGTGAAGAACGACCATCAGGGATGGAACACCGACTCCATGCTGACAAGTAAACAGCATTTATTAACTGAAGGGAGTGGCTGTTACCGTTTGATAATTAAGTTCTTCAGTTTTTCTTGGTTTTTATACTGCATGTGCAGTGCTTTTAAGCAAGAACCACCTTGGAAAGCCTGAGATTGATTCCTTGTACCATCACACTACAATTTGATCTATATAATACAAATTATTTTAATTTCACTTTGGAATCCAGTTTTGTTTTTAATGATAGTTGAAAGATATTTTTTAATATATAACAATTTAGGGAGTCAAAACATTAATTATAATTTATTTGTCATTTTTCCAAAGGCAGATTTAGGGTTAACAAGTCTGATCCATAAACCTATTAAAAATTAAAAACCATCAGAATGTTCTTCAATACAATAATTAAAAGTTTTTACTTAATGTTCACTGACAAACTTGTGATCAGCAATGATAGACCAGTTAAACAATCAAGTTTGCAATAATTTATGTAACAGTAGTACTACTTCAAAAATTAATATATATAAATATATAAATTACAGCATTCATGGTACCAAATACGAAGATTAAATAGGGTTGGTGTGCAAAAGAATAAAAAAATAAAGCAATTTAGAGCTTCTGCTATTATGCAATAATTGCTATCCCAATAACTACCCAAAAATCAAAGTATGAGAAATAGAACTTAATTAGCTTCCAAATATCCTAAAAGAATCACTAGCATCTTTTCCATGCAGTCAGTAAAAAGGAAGGTAGCTGTAGGTGGTTTAATAATAATTGGTTATAATAATTATAATAACAAATTATTTATTTCTATAGTGCAAAAAACATTAACTATACGTAATAACAGGGACGGCCGAGGGGGCTGGAGAGAGGGGGCCTTTAGCCTCCCCCCCAACTTCTTTGAAAATTATAAAGTCTGAGTCACTAGTCAGCCCGGCCCGCCAACCCCTACTTTCAAAGTATCTCTGAAATCCCTGAAAAATGATCAAATGTGCTTAAGATAAATCTAATTTTATTAAAAACTGCTGGGGCAGGATTTATTTCTAGCCTTCAGCAAGGGACCCATGGATCCCCAGCCCTACACGTTTGCACTAAGGGAAGCCCTGACAGTAAATTTGTGGATAAACATCATTACTTACATTGGCAGCCAATACAGGGCCAACCTTGTAGAGCACATAGCGGTCTGAACGAGACAAGTTCTTTGGCTCGGGTGGGACTTCATCGTTTGGGTGATAAGTCAGCAACTCATTATGCATAAACTTAGCAAAATTTTTTATCCGACTTGTACTGCCTCCCATGCAGACAAACTGAAACATGATGATTGTGTAAGAGATACTTGTATCAGACAGTAATGAGTCATACCTATTTCACCCTTTAATATCTATCTTGCTATATATTATATTACTTTATATGTTGAAACCTTATAGAATGATACGCAAATAACATTACACTCAGTTCTGCCATTAAACAGTGTTCTTAAACACCAACTGGCTGAAGGCACCACAACAACAGTTCTACCGCTACCATGAATATCTATCTAACAACAGATTTGTGCAAAGAACTTCAATTACAAAACAAAGTAATGTACATTTAATTAAATAATACTGTATTATGGGCACCAGGAAATAGTGTTAACTGGTATGTTTAAGTCTTGCAAACATTTATCATTATATTGTGAATTTAGTAATAATCTTTCTTTCTCTTTTACAAAAATTCAGTACAGGGCAGTATGCTCTTTATTCGGTAAGCATGTAATACATGAATACCAGCGAGGGAAACGCTAAAATCAAAAGAGTGGCACAAAGCTGTAAATTCTTAAGAGCCTTGTTTAGCCTTGTCCCTAGTCATCCTCCTTCTGGATTCACTCAGTTTGCCTGGCTGCTATGCTTCATGTTCAAAATGACACATGCCGAAGACAAACTCATAAGTGTCCAATCCGACTGTGTTGTATGTGAAGCCGAAAAGGTTGACTAGGGACAAGGCTAAGCTAGCTGTTCACCTTTACATCACCAAATAGTCCCTTGAGATCATCCCCCTGGGTTGAGAGGCCCAAGTGAAACAGAATATCATTGTCCATCTCTTTCAGATGAGGATTTTTAAGATTCACCACCGAATTCAAATGTGATGCCTTGTCCATTGTTTATTTATTTAAGTATCTGAATGTCTGAAAGAAATTATGAAAAGATTAACAAATTAAAACTACAGGGCTTGAAATTAAACTTTTGAAACCAGGCCAGTTTAAACCTTTTAACTAACTTATTACCCTACAACTACTGACTGCTTTAATGCATCTAGTTACACTTGCTAACAAATTTTCGAGTTTTAATTATTATCATCAGGGTCAGGGTCATTCATTCCTGAGAATTGGACTAAATGGAAAATGTTAACATTGCATCATGAATTCAAGATTCATATACAAAGGATTCGTCCAAGACTGTATATTAATATTTACTCTGACAGTTTTCTTGGAGTGATATACAGATACCCAGGTCAGAAGTGGCCATTGGTGGGTGAGGGGGGAGAGGGGTTGGGTGGTTGATAATTGTTCAAAATGCAAAAAAAAATCTAGTAGGTTCTGCCAGAAGGTGGTGTATACCATATTTATAAATATCATTGTGCATTCATCTTATAATTCTTTTCTTTCTTTGAACTACATAAAAACATGTTGCCAATACCTTTCAAACTTAATGTCTTGAAATTATGCCTTTCACAATTCAAAAAATCCAATGAAAAAAATCGTACAACCCACAATCCCCCCCCCCCACTGCCCAAACTGAAAACAAACGTAAAAAAGCAGTTTGTTTTAAATCATGTTTAGATTAATCCCCTTGAGTCCTTCATGTAAATTCTGAATTCTAAAAAATACCCAAACAAAACTAAATGCAAATAAAACTATCGACCAAATTTACATTGACCAGGAATAAATTTCAGATTTGTAAACACAAACAGTCCTGATTTGCCAATAGCAAAAGTCATTCAGAATTGCTTCTACTTACTTGAACTGAACTTTTGCCAAAGTGATAGTGCGGCCAGCAGTTAAGTTGCGCTCCCGATCTGCCACACAATCAAGTATTGAATTAGTTAGTCAAGTGTAAACAACAATGCGACATGTACTGATCATGTAGTACAAATATCAAATGTGTACACGTTGCTGAGTTTCCAAGGCCTTTAACGTAGTCCTACAATGATCAAACAAATCCTAATATAGTAACAGACTTTCTCCAAATCTACGTGATCATATAAACTGTTTCAAAACTCTTCGTCGTTTAATTCTTCGAGCTCACTTTGTAGGTTGCCACGTGTGGTCTGTGATCTGTCTGAAGCCTGTACCGTGTACGTTATCGAATGACGCAATTTCTTCTCCTTCTCTTCCTCGTTTTCTGAACTATCTTTGTCTGACAATCTCTTATTGTTTTGAATTTCAGCCTCGTTTTTGTTTAAGAACCCATTTATTGAATGATTTCACAACCCCGTCCCCTCCCCCACTGGACACTATGTATTTGATACCAGTACCTTCGCGGAAGCAATGATCGAGCGTCCAGTCTTTAGGTTTATATATGCAGTGTAAGCATCTTTTAAAACATGTCGAATTCATAACAAAAAGCATCATTTCATGCAGAGTATTGGGGGGTTTATACTTCCTAGAATTCACTGGTTTATGGAAAGGTTGAGTTCTAGTGACAGTGAGTCTGTACACGTTTTGTCTGACGATGACGATCAAGTGGTGATAGATGGTAACTTGGTCCGGCAGTCAGGACCGGACAGTGCCGGATCGAGTGACTCCACGACAAACTGGCGAGAAGCATATTTTGCTTTGAATACAGGTTGGCCAATCATACATTTACATGTTGTTCAAAATTTGTTTGAAATCAATGAAGAGAAAAAGGGAAATATTTCTTGATTAATTAGTTACTTCCGCAATGATCCTCATCCTGAATGCAGAACAGCGAGTTGTCAGTTTTAGTTTCAGTTTCGATTTGACTGAATG
Organism: Umimayanthus nakama; assembly: GCA_027574985.1. Classification (NCBI taxonomy): domain Eukaryota; kingdom Metazoa; phylum Cnidaria; class Anthozoa; order Zoantharia; family Parazoanthidae; genus Umimayanthus; species Umimayanthus nakama. The sequence goes on from JAOBRG010372124.1 coordinate 20,246, forward strand.
TGTTGCTGCCTACGTAACGTCCGTAACGAAACGATTGTTTCAAAACCCACCGTTTGTCAGAAGGGCTCGCGATTCAACCAATTGTTGTCGATAGATGTCTTTCGATTGGGTTTTTTTTTTATGAGCAAGTGCCTTTGTTTGAAAGAATCTGGCCCTGGCAGCCAGGGGTGGCCGTAGCCTGACTCAAATTTAGGGGGGAGGGGGGCATTTACTATCCCTGCCTTACTGCCAATCGTTGTACTGTACTGATCATGCAAAAATCTTTTTTACTGATTTAACTTCCGGTCCAAAATTTCCCCTTCCTGCCTGATACTAGCGAAGGCCCTAGCTTTAATTTGTGTTCTTACCATTAAGAAACTTACTAGAAACATGGAAAGAATTATCACACCACATGTGATTTGAAATAGGGCAACAAACCTAAGCTTAAATAAAGCGAAAAATTGATACTAGACACTCGCATCCCAACACAAAGTTTGACAGAAAGTAAAATTGTGTATGTAGCTAGTTCAATGGAAAGTTATACATGTAGGTGCCAGGAAAAACCAAAACAGCCATAACTTTCACAACATATTGAAGGTGCAATTATATGCAGCTGAGATCTTGTTTACAAGTTACTCGGCTATTTCTAACATGTTGCCCAACATCCCTTGGTGTCATATCTTTGATGATTAATATTTGATTTTGGTCATACTTTCTGGAAATAGGTGTGTATGAATTTTTTGGTTCACTAGGTTTTGATCTGTTTTTTGTAACACAAGTGAGGGGTTTCTTTCCTTACATCAGAATGTGTTATCTTTGATTTACTTTGCTGTTGGAAGTTCAAGCCAAATCCATGTTAAAAAACTGTATGCATTCAAGACTGCTGTAGTTAGTAATATGGGCTTTTGAATTTCTTGAGACATGTTTTGGCTTAAACTGCCACAATGCAAAGGACAAATGCTCCAATGCTTTTAACATCATGCCATCAAATTTGGCAAACTTCTAAAATAATAGCTGAAGATGTAAACCTTCCACTCCAATTGTTTTTTATGACTCATACAGTGCAGTTTTGTATGCTGCAAATGAGAAATTTTCTTCAAATGCCTGCAGAAAAAGAAAGACGATTTCAACCATAAATCGCCAGGATGGAATTAGAGTGCAAACGGTACTTAAACTGATAAATAAAATACAAGTGGCATAAATTAAAGCTCGCAGCCGCATTGACATCTAGAAGTGAAGGGTTATTTGAATTATGAAGCTTGCACTCTTTTACAAAGGCAGTATTGTTCACCATCATCTAGATAATTTCATTATAGCTTTTCATTGATTTATAAGTTTGTGGATATAAACCAATGTGTACAAAAAACGGAAGCACTGCTCAAGGTTAATGGTAACCTTAATTAAACATTCATCAGCAAAGACACTCTGGTACAGCATGGATTTCCAAGCACAACGATGTTGTAGAAACATATGGAGCATAGCATCAAATAAATTTTGAGATTTTGATGTTGAAGTGTTAGAATAGTTCATGAAAGTCTTCTCATGTGCATGGGTGCACTTAACTAAATTACCTACTTGTAAAAGTAAACTGAATAAACTAAATCCTGTTTTTCCCTCTCAAAACTAGTTTTAGCCATGACCTATTTTCAGATACATTTTCAAAAATTAGATTGTTGCAGAGTTCATGGTATCCGAATCCCCTGAAGCTCAAACATGGAATAATATATACCGCAAAATAAGAATCTTGGAATCTTATCTTAATCTTCTCTTTAAAAAAACAGCCCTGATGTTATTTAATGGCCTGATAACTTGTTCCAATGCGTGTTTACCCTTCAGCATTTAAGGAAGTGAAAGGAAGATACAAGAAAACACAGCAACAAGCTGCTGATCTACAGAAAAGGATGAAGCGGCTTGAAAAGAAAGATTCCAAAGGTCTGAGTAATAGAGAGAAAGACAATCTGAGAACCAATATCTTTTCCCTTCAGCAACAAATCTCAAAGTTGCAGAAGAAGAATGGTTTTCTAGAGGCGAAGCTGAAATCACATCTCAAACATAATTCTGATGTACAGAGACTTCCTGAAAGGGAAAGCCTTGTGTTGGAGCTAGAGGCGGCAAATGCAGAAATTGAAGAACTGCGTCAGAAATTACTGATACATGAAAGTAACAAAGGTGATCAAACAGGAAGTGAGGCAGTGCAAGAAGAGCTCGCACAGAAACTGGAGAAAGCTTTCGCTGTATATAACGAAAAATATCAAGAATGCGAAGAACTGAGAAAGAAAGTCAAACAACTTGAGCAGTCTTTAAACATTGCGGGGAGTGTTGTGGAGGTTTGATCAATCTACTGCTTCTGTTATTGCTTTGTTATTTGTGACACTGTTGCCCCTTAAACTACATTGAATGATGTATATAAATTATGAGGCTCAAAATCCCCCCAAAATTAAGAATTTTACAACATCTTAAGAATTATCTCCGGCTCGGTTCTATTTTGCAGCTTTTTTTAACATTATCCGTGCTGAAACAAAAAATCCAATTTCTGCTGTTGTCGTTTTACCGTGTCACTGTATCTTTATAATTTGTGTCAGCATTTGTTTAACAATCGTTTTGTAAGAGTATTTTTGCTGAAGTTAAAGGACTTTTTGAGCTTGCACTGTACATTAATTACTGTGTTTTGCTGGTTTATTTTAATAGCGCGCCACAAACCGTTAGTTGATGTCACGAACGTGCGCGCTAAGCCTTGGATTGATATTCGGATAAACAGCACACGTTATCCATTGAAAATACACTACTGGAGAGCTCACGCGATCACAGCAATGTTTTGTTGCTTCCTTTTTCTGCATTTCATCAAATTAATACAGCCACGGCAAGCGATTACATGCTTTGTTTGTCCGAAACTCAACCCCAAAATGCTTTGCGCGCAGTGGTCAACATCTATTTTAAGACTGCGTGCGACGTCCCATTGGAAAAAAACAGTTGAGTACGGGTTAGTACCTGAATGAACAGTGACAATAGATCCGTAAAACTTTTGTTTTGATCCACTACACGAACACAGGCTAAGGCCGAAAAACTAAGAAAATTTTTCAAGTTGAAACTTGACTGAAACTCGTAATGTAACTTGGCAATAGAGTACAAAAATCATACATACAGTGCAATTATGATGCGAGGTCGGCGTTTCGTTTTCCAAGGCTTTTTTCCTATCTTCAATTGAAACCGCTCATAGAAATAAGAACAAATTAATAAAAATTATTTGAGGCTAAAATCGTCAAAAAATCATGAACTATGAGCCTCGGCAAAATTTACTGCAGGTTCTTACAAAACGCGTGTAACTTTTTAGCAAAGATTTGCGAAATTTCGAAAATCCATCGGCACCGAAAGTGCTGTCAATTATCGCTACTGACTTTTAGTAATAGTTTTATCACTACCGTTGCTATTGTTATTGCTACTAATACTTTTATACTTTATCATCTTTTGTGAAAGGAACAGTTCATGGAAGATCTAGACAGTGGATGTATTGAGCCTGTTGAAATCGCGACGCAGACAGAACACACTCGTGAAGAGAAAAAAGTACAGACTGATAAAAGAGACGACGTAGAAAAAGAGTCGGGAGAGAAACATAAAGAAGCGGACAAGCTCTGGGACTATCTCAACCAGATACTTGGTTTAGAAGTGATCAAACATGGGGAAAACTATGACGTTCTTCTTACAGACAGAGATAAACTTCAGCAGTGGCTAACTGCGAGTACGTTTGGTAATGTTCCTTCCCGTGTTGATTCATTGGAAAGCCGAGACTCCAGCACAGAAACTCAAGATGTTGTAAGGAAAGACATTTCGGCACAGGTATCCTTTGAGCTCGAACAAGACCACACGAATAACAGTGGGGCAAGAGAAATTTTACTTAAGCAAAAAGTACAGGACCAGGCTTTGCATATTGAACGACTTCATCGAATGATGAGAGATATGAGTGAACAGAGAGGTTTACAACAAAGAAAAAACGACCAAGTTGAGCAAAAAAGGCAAAAACAGGCGGCAATGGAAGACAAAGGTTTTTCCTTATTTTTGTTTTATACATGCAGTATTTATAAAGACATATTCCAATTCAGTGTTAACTGAAACACTACATAACACTTATACATATGTAACGCGTCAACAGGAGAAGGGTCTCCTGAAGCATGTCATATTACTCGTTGATTTTTCTCCAAGTTTCACGCTATTTATAGGTGCTAATTCGATAATCTTTTCACCACATGCAAACTAGGATAATATTTCAAGAGAAAAGCTTATAAAAGAGGCGAGAAATTGAACTGAGCGAAATGCCGTACAAAGTTTTTTTCTCGAAATTTTGGCTTCTGTGCATGCTCCCCTCCCCAAAACAAATTTGACAATAACCGAATACATTTTCGCTTAGTCTATAGAAATTTGGCTTTATTAAGCAACCGCAGTTTAAAGAACACTCGAAAAGGAAAATCATTGTTGTCCAACAGATGCCTAGTTTTCTGCATTAGACCCCTTTCTTGTTAACGTCGTAGATAAATACTAATTAATGGTACAGTAATAATCAAAACAGCAGCAACACACAAGTGATGGCATATCATTAATCGTAATCACACAAATGAGTTTTAAGTTTTGTTTTAAGTCCTCGTCAACACCGGTAGCCGGGTATTTCGAAAACGGATTTTTTTTTCCTCCGTATTAAAAAAAATCTGCGTCGACACGTAGCGTTATTAAATCGAATTTGACCGTCCACGTTCACGTAGTCAAATATTTTCGAAAACGAAGGATTTTTTCTCCTATTTAAAAAAAACCCACACGTAGGGATCGTTTGTGCGGAAAAACGAACCTTGAACCTAGCATGAGGTCATCCTGTTTGAAAAGCCTTCCACAAAAATACGATGAGTCTCCGTTTTTAAAAATCTCCATCCTGAAGAGCGTATTTGAAAACAGCCATTTCCGGTGCCCAAAAACGCCGGATACGTGTGGACGGTAGCCGTATTCGGAGAAAAAGCCTCCGTTTTCCCAAGTACCCAGCTTCGTGTGAAAGGGGTCTAAAAGTTGAAAGCGACTTTTCTCTCATGTGTAGGCAGGTAGCGCATATGTTCCATACTTTGGGTCCATTACAGCGAAAGCACTTGATGTTAACAATTTTAATTTTTTTGTTACAGGGGTCGAGACTGATGAAGACCCGTTTGTCTCGTCTTTAACACAAACCTTGTCAGACGAAGATCCAAAGCATATTTTCACGCGGCTAAGAGAGGTCTTAGGAGCCATCAAGCGGTTGCAGAAGGAACTTGAACAACAGCAAATTTGTTTAAAAGAATTAGCAAGCGTCACCAGCAAGGTTCGTGAGCTGAAAAAGGAAGTGCTCGCAACGAGTAGAGACAAATTGCCACCTAATGAGAAAGAAACTAGACGCCAAGCTCCGGACAAGGACACAGAGGAGACTGATGGCGGCGCTAGGCCAAAAGAAACCCTCAAGCAAAGAAATACTACCCAGCATGCGCACGCGCAGTTAACTGTTCCGGTCCAGGAAACAACCAACAAACCGCGGCGACCTGTAGAAGGCGCGTCTGCTGAAAGCTTATTGCAAGCTGAAAATGAAGAGAGCTTTCGAACTCTAGAGAGGCACAGCCTCAACGAAGCCTCAATGCCGGCGGAAGGTGGACTTTATACAGAGAGCGATATTGAGGTCCTCGGTGAGGGGGGTACGGACTATGGCGGGGCTATGGCGCAGGAGGGCAGGGTTTGTCCAGTCTGTTCCGAGTATTTCTCAATGACCGTATCACAGGAGATCTTTGAGCAGCATGTGCAATGTCATTTTGAAAGTGACGAAGATTCACTTCAGTACTAACCAGGGGCCACATTCACTTCCGGTTTGACCCTGCCGTTGTGGCGTGGACGTTTTGCAAACATATACAGTGTACGATAACCTTATGAAAAGTCTTTGGGGGAAGAGGACAAAACTTTACAGTTTCAGGGAATGGGTTTAAGGCTCTGTAGGGAACTTTGGATGTTTTATCTATAACTTTTGAGTTAAAGATACAGGCTAAAAATACTTGAGTTTATGGCCTCGTTTACATCATACCGGTTAGTTTTCGTGCCGTTATAAGAATCATAGCGAATAGGCCTTCCGTTCAGGGATTTGCCAGCACACATTTTGTGCCGTTTCGAAGGCGAGTAGCCGGCAATGCTTTCGAAGGCTAACAGCCGACAATGCTTTCGAAGGCGAGTAGCCGGCAATGCTTTCAAAGGCGAGTAGCCGGCAAAGCTTTCGAAGGCGAGTAGCCAGCAATGCTTTCGAAGGCGAGTAGCCGGCAATACTTTTGAAGGCGAGTAGCCGGCAGTGCTTTCGAAGGCGAGCAGCCGGCAATGCTTTCAAAGGCGAGTAGCTGGCAATGCTTTCGAAGGCGAGTAGCCGGCAATGCTTTCGAAGGCGAGTAGCCGGCAATGCTTTCGAAGGCGAGTAGCC
>JAOBRG010372124.1:26784-42160 GCA_027574985.1 Umimayanthus nakama
GCAATGCTTTCGAAGGCGAGTAGCCGGCAATGCTTTCGAAGGCGAGTAGCCGGCAATGCTTTCGAAGGCGAGTAGCCGGCAATGCTTTCAAAGGCGAGTAGCCAGCAATGCTTTTGAAAGTGAAAATCGCTTTGGTTTTTGTGCTGCGATATACTGAAGTGTGTCTATTTATACTGTAGTTCAGCGACTTGTAATGGCAGTAGTCGTTTGGTTTTTGGTTTAAATACACGCCTTTTTCATACTGAGCAAACTTAATTGGAACACCCAGGCTGAGATTTTCCCAGACATAGAATGAGCGAAGAACAATTTTCATTTTAAAAAATACATTAAAAAGCCTTGTAAACACGTTGAGCATTGACAATTAAGTTTTTTTCGCACACCGCTTGATGAAACATTAGCAAAGAAGTATTTCTTAGTGCATTTTTACTGTTCCGGGTAACTAATGCACTGTTTCGAAATATCAGGATATAAGAACAATCTAAGAACAATTTTGAAGTTGAAATCGCCAAAAATAATTTCTTATAAAAAAAAACTTTTACTGTTCATACTACTTTTGTAGTTCCAGTACCCGCAAACCTTCCCTATAATCAGTATCAGTTTTGCAACTGACTCTTATGTGTTAGGACACGTTGTTGTTGTTCACCAAAACTATCCGGTACAGTGTAAGCGGGACATCACAGGCATAAGGCAACGAGAGGTGCACGCTCTTTCAGTTCCGCCATTTTATTGTACTGTGGTTGTGGGTGAGGCGCTGGTTACATATCGAGACCTTGCAGGGCCAGATCCGAAGCCTTTCGTAGGCTTTTATCTCTTAACTTGCAGTAAAGTTCTTTGTTATCAGTACGTCTAATGTTAGAGTTTTACTGTAATTGCCACCATAAACCTGCACACACGAGTTACAAACTGGTGTCTGACGGAAACCCCCCGTTGGGAAGAAAATTTGAGTTTCGCTGACTGTGTGTTCACCCGTGTTATGTCTGGACTTTCGGCCATATAGCGATTAAATGGTTGTATATGTCAGGAAACGTGGTTATCACGAAAAGTTCTAATTTATTTTCCCCTAGGAACACTTCTGACTTGTATCTACACCTAATTCAAAAAAGGTTGTCTTCTGATTTGTTGCATTGCGCATTGTTGCATACCCAGACCGCAAAGCACCCTGGATGTATCGATTTTTTTAAATAGCATTGCAGGTGCCTGAGTGAAACGGACATTCGTGTACTAGCCCTGGAAGCAATGCGGAGAACGAATGTCGTAACATAGTGGACACCTTCGTTACATCCATGGTGCGTTGCGGTCTGGGTATGCATCAATACACAATGCAACAAATCAGAAGACAACCTTTTTTTAATTAGGTTTATACATGCTAGCACTTAGTAAAGGTTTCCATAGATTTAGGTTTAGAGTCAACAACAGATTTTTCTGTCTAGATTATTGAAAAAGAAGTACATAGATTTATATTATATTTTTTATAGCTACATACTCGAGTGTTCTCAGGTTCCTCTCTTCTTTTGGGGGTATTAGCTGATGCTGCACGAATCTTCATAACCGCTGAAAAACTACACTGCAGTGGAGGCTGGTGTATGATATTCTTGAACGATCGTGCACATTGATAGATTTTTGAGCCCTACGCATCTTTTTTTTAAAAAAGAACAGTTTTATAAAAAATACGAGGCTCAAATTTGGCCAAAATTAAGAACAGCGTAAGATCAATACAGGCTGAGATTTGGAACCATAAAGGCAAAGCTTGCTTTTCTTAATAAAATTCTATTATTTTCCTCAAAATAAATTCGACTGTATCAAGCGCTGACAAGCGTTGAAATATTCCAAATGTTGAGATCGATCGAAATTCCATCCCGATTAATTAGATTGGTAATGACAAGTTTGGTATATTTTAGGAGTTATTCTTACTGTTGTCGATCTTGAGAGTAATTTTGAAAATAAGAACAACTTAAGAACAATTAGGCTGCGTCCACACTGCAACGGGTAAATTTGAAAACGCACCGTTATTTACACGGTTAGGCCTTCCGTCCACACTTCGCCGGTGAATTTTGTCACCGAAAACGGTGCTTTTCAAAAACGCAGGCTTGACGGAGTGTGGACGGAGATCTTTTTGAAAACGAAGCTTATCGACTGCTTTGTTTTACTCCGTTATATCAGCTCTACCTGTTTTATTAGAGCTCAAGGATTGTTCCGTCAGGATCCGTCACTTTCACTACTCCATTTTATTAACTGGACCGAAAAGAAGTCGATTTTGGGCAAGATCCGGTCGTTCAAGCTGTCGTCTTCGAAGCTTTAAAGTCGACTGCTGCATTTAATAAAAGTAACTGCAGTTCGTTGTTACTTCGTTAAAAATAATCAGCTTTGGCGTTCTTTTGCCCTTTTTGCGAATTATATCCAGACAGTATTGGTGACACAGACGAAACAACGAGCGTGGGCTATTAATGCGCATGTTCAAACATGGCTAAACGTGCATTAAAGCTTTTATCCAGTGGATCGTCGTTGTAGTGTGGATGCGAATCTTTTTATCCGTTTTCCCGTGTGGACGGAGATCTTTTGATGCGGATAAATAAAAAAACGCCGTTTTCAAATTTTATACACGGTGCAGTGTGGACGCAGCCTTATGCTGAAACATCCTTAAAAATTAAGAACGATGAAGCTCCACAAAAGTTTACTGGTTCGTATAAAAAAGGGTGTATCAGTGGAATTCTACAAAAAATAAAGTAACAGTTCTGTTTGTACAGAGTGCCGATCAAAAGTTTAAAATCGGCCTAAATTACAAACAATGCTTGTATCTAATTACATGTACACACAACTGAATTTATTAAATACCACTGAACACTAGTACTGGATATTGAATTTTTTGTAATCTGATTGGCTCTCTACTCACGGTATAAATCCTATACACTCCAGTTTGTTCAAACTTGGTAACTGACAATTTTAACACGGAAAATTTTCCCTTAAAATGACTGATAACTCAAGTCGGTAGAAAATAAAGTTCGCGATATTTTATCCATGCAGTGTTTGGTATTTAATAAAACAATTACTCCACTCACACTTGTTAGATAGCCGACTCGGTGCTCTATACCTCGTCCATCTAAAAGGTCATATCCAACGCGCGCTCTTAGAATAATTGTTAAATAGTCAACACAATCATTCACACACAGTGTTCACAAAAAAAATGGATGAGCATTCTCATACCCAGTGCCCACGAGGTCTACCCACTAACTTATTCAAGCCCGTGCCAAGCGGAGCAAGAGTTTGGTCAACTCTCATGCACGCGGTCAAACATGGTGCGAGTTGACTCGGAGAGAGCCAGTTGACAAACCTATGAAACTGTCGTAACTATTAAAATTATACGAGAAACAATTGTTTTTTAGGCTCATTTTTCAGCATTTTTATGAATCATGGTAGCATTTCCTTTCGGAACCCCTTCCTCACCATTTGGTTTCTTGTCGAGATCAGACTGTAGTTTCTTCCAGTTGTCAACAGCGCACCTCGCCTCGTCCTCGGGAATCATGGGGAAGTATTTAAAGATGGCATACAACAACTGCTCGTCTTGCTCCAACATTACAATCTCCACCTCTCCCCCTGGATTCTTCTCCACCTTCAACTTACGATTGAGAAGGAAAACAAATTTCCCATCAGAAACTACACAACTGTAGATAACTTGATTAAAAAGCGCGTCAGGTTGGTGATATATTTGTGCTCCAAGATACTCCGCGACCTGTTCATACGTGTGTTCTTGGAGCTTGAAGTAATAAACCAGATCCCATCCGTCGATTGTGACAACTGAAGATTTGGGTTCAGCGATCTCGCGCGACTTTGACTTATGACACCTGACAAACCATCCATCAAACTTGACGTACTTGTACGGGGTGTAAATATTATCCACAATTTCAGATTCTTCCTCAAAATCCAAGCAAATGGCTTTCGAACTAATGCATCCAAACCCAACTTCAACAATATGGAATGAATTGGGTGCTGTAAGGTTTTTGACTACAACTATTACATGTGAGTTGTTATCGGGATTAGAAACCCCACCGACACCTAGCATCACTTCATAGCCCAGAGCATTCAAAACCGTGTGCATAACCGTGTTGTGGGTCCAACAGCAGCCCCCCTGAAGGCTGAGGACACTGGTCACGTTCTCTTCCATGGTCGGTATTCTTCTCTTGGATGGGTCAGCGACACTCGCCATTAGGCTGACATTTTGGAAGGGGATTCTGTTCTGCCAAGCAGTGATGATTTCGTTTAATAGAGAAACTTTATCATTTCTGAATTTTTCGTCAGGCGCCTCAATTCCCAGCTGTTCCACCACAAACTCCTTTGCACACTTCTCAGATAGAAGTGTTGTCGCTGTTGATCTGTTAGACTTGTTAGTGGAGTCATCCATCGTCACAGCGGTAGTGTTCCTGGGAAAAATATGTATTGGGTGAAAACTTACGGAAGAATCGGGGACACGTTACAGAAAGTTTTCAGATTTTTGTGTAGCAGCATGAAACTTCCATTGAACAGGACAAGTGTATCAACTATGATATTTACAACTCATAAATCCTATGAATGACATGGCAACGTTATGCTCAATTTTGTTGAAACCTTAGCCCGGATTAAACCTGAACAACAAATGTCATAGACTAGTCAAAAAGATATCCCATTTTCCTTAAAATTTGATATTTCTTTAGGGTGTTCAAAGAGAGTTGGGAAGCAAACTACTTGAATACTGAATGTACAATGACAACAGAGTCTTGTCTTGATTCACTAATAGTAATAGGTTTTTCAGTTCAGTAAGCACGTGTACAGCTACTTAAAAATATCAAAGGATATTGGACAAAATTCATTGTACATTCAGGCTTTCGTATGCAAATTCATCCGCTGATCAACGGGGTTAGTTTTCCATTCTTTGCTTTGTCATCGCTACTCTGATTAAAGGCAAATTCCAACGTCCTAAACAACGAGTTTGCACCTTAGTAAAATATTGATCTCTCCGGTTTAACAGCGCACGTTTCGAACAATGGCTCACGTAACAAAGAAACTTTCAATTTCCCGAGGGCTGATTTAACCTTTCCCCGACCGTAGGCAGGAAACTCGAAGGAAATTGCCATCACCGATCGTTAGAACCATTTAGAAAAATTAAAACGCTGAAACTTGTAGCCAAAAACTATAGAGAAAACCTTTCGACCAGCCGGGGAGATACGTTCGTGTTTTCGAAACGTGTCGCCGTTGCTTTATAGATAGTAGTTTGAGCCTACAGTTGGCCTGTGGTTGAGCAGAGGTCTACATAACCATAACCATAGTCGAGCGAGACTAACTATCAAAACTTTGATATAACGGCAGGCCAGTTTGAGTTCTTGGTTCGGTTATCATACTCGTTATATTCGATATTCGTTATTGCTATCGTTATTATTTGTTATGATTTTGTATTTTCGTTACTTTTAAGCTGTATTTGTTCAATTATACTCTTGTTTGAGTTGAGTTGTTCGACTTTCGATGAAACCCTGTCACGTCATCAGCCGAATACCGGCAGCTCTACTATGCTAGTTCCCCAGCACGATGTGACACAAAACTAGAAAGAAACGAATAAGTTATATGCACAAAAAAAGGGAAAACAAGAAGTTAAAAACCCAGCAGCCGTCTTCGTTGACGTTGGCGTCCTTTGCTTAAAATCCCTGTTTTCTACTTTGCGTGCAACACCTTGAATAATATTCAAGATACGGTACATATATCGGTACTTTTGCTCAAGTGATACTGATCTCGAATATATAATGTTATCAGCTTTTTCTTTCTTAATGACTCCTATAAATACAATGCAGGTTACAAAACAACATACTAATATACCCAAAAGGAATAAAGTGTGAACAGAACATAAGACTTCATGTATTAAAGGCGCAGTTAATAACGAGTGCATGCACAGCAAGAGGAACACTTGAAAGGGATTACTAGTGTTGGTAGCAGGAACAGACGGATTACAGTTTACATCGAAGGTGATGATAAGAAGATTGCTTTATTTGGACTGCACAAGTTTTTTGAAAGATAGGGTACTGAAAAGTGGTGAGAGGCATGTCTTTGACGCTTAGGTTTTAGAGTTTGACAGAAAGGTTACGTTGGAGCAGAAGAGTACTTGCAGGGGGGCAGAGGAAGGCGAGCTGAGGCGTGTGGAACTGTGTTCGGTGAAGGAGAATGCGCTGGAGAAAAGACTACAGCCTCAAAGACGCCATGTTATTTCTTTCAGAGCAGACGTTTTTTGAGTGGCCCACTGCTACGCTGCAAAATGCAGTAAAAGCTACAAACTAAATTTATAAACTATAAAAGTTGACGCAAAACATATAAACTTAGTATTTTTAAATTCTTCTTAAAAACCTTTACTACGTTTTGCGTTATTTTCTTATTACATTTTGTAGACTACCAGCAGTCCTTATTTTTCCTCTTGAGTTCGTCTAACCACAGAAAAGACTGATTACGACGAACATCGAACAAGGACTGCTCGTAATCTGTACATTTTTGCTACAATATTTTCACACATTTTACGACGTAACATGTAATTGTGCTCACACGGTGGGTGGCTCCTCCTAAAATGGTCTACAACTGGTATAGGGTTTAATGGAGCCAACACCAATTGTAGAATTGCATGCGCTTTAGGTATCCTATTGATGAACAGTTACTGATTCGCATTTTGTTCAGAAACATTTGAGGAGTCTGTACAGTTTCAATGCCCTGTGAGTTAGGAAATACTAAACGCGGCTATGTTTGAGGCAAAAGAGAAGATACAGCACAGGGTCAGCAAAGGGTTAGGTAAGGTGTGTGTGAGGTTGCCGGCACAGTTGGTATTAAGATCTCTGACTGCCAACCAAAGGTCCCGGGTTCTACTTCAGCTGAGTTCCCGGCCTGGACGAGGTTTTAACTTGGGCGACCATCTTTCTGATCTTTCGCCACATCGTCCATGGACAGGGACGTTAAGCCGTTGGTCTGGGGGGTTCAAAAGAACTTACACACTTGTCGATAAGAGTAGGCTAATTCCGGTCTGTCACCTCCTCCTCTACACAACCCTGTTATTCGCGTAAGCTACTCAGGGAGTTCAATAAACAAGAGAAGACATGCTTAAGTTTTAACGAAGTATCCTTGACTACGGTCCAGGTCGGCGAACGAAGGAATTAGCTAAATCGTTGCCATTGTTGGTAGAGTGTCTACAAACTGTTACCCACCATTTCTGCTACAAATTGACAAACTAACTATAGAAGAATTCTAAGTATAATGATCATGCTTACACAATGTTATATACCTGATTGGCGATCAGTTGGTATCATATTTGGATAAAAGGAGTTTGCAACTGATCTAAAATTTTGATTCACACAGTCCGGCACAACAAAAGAGAGCCGTGGTTCAAAAACTAATGAATCGAGCGACCAATCTGCCATCGACTGAACAAGGAAAGATTGGTGAAAAAGAAAGGGTCAGCAGTGATGGCAGAGATCTTCAAGTAAACGGATACACACCACAGTTTATCAAGAACACCTGTGGAAAAAGACCTGATGCAAACCGACCAGAGAAAGAAAGCCACGGCCCGGATAAATCAGTGCGTTTTGCAACCATACCTTACATTTAAGGCGTATCAGAAAAAAAAATAAAAAAAACCAAAAAGCAAACATAAAAACAGCATTCAAACCCATAAGAACTCTAGGGCATATTTTCAAGAAACCTAAAGACCGTCCTAACAACTAGCAGAAAAAAGGAATTGTATACAAGGTGAAGTGCAAATCTTGTGAGTTCACATACATACGTCGGAGAGTCCAAACGCTCGTGGAACTCGCGAGGGAAAGAATACAAACCCGGCGCGTGCCCGAAAATGATTCAGGCCATGACATCCACCCAAAATATGTTGGACTAAAAGAAATAAGTGTCACCAATCTTGCACGAAGGCTCTTCTTAGAATCTTGCACTCCCAAGCTGACAAAAACACCACGAATGAACGAAAACCGTTCCCTAGCGTATACAAGTCCTTTATTAAGCCTACTTAATTTTAATTTCAAATTTTTTATATTAGGTTTCATGGAAGGATCCAGCGATTTCCGTGACTAGTGCCTTTTTTACAAATAGAAACGAGGGGACGAGGGCCTCGAGAAACGAGCGGCCAAAGTTTAAAGAAAGCTAGTCGAGCTAGGGAAATACTGGACTAAACTTTCGGTTCTGTACATGCAATTTTAAAGAAGATATCGATGCTCATAAAAACTCAAAACAGCCGGGTGGCAAAATCGTTAATGAGCCTTACATTCTTTGTAAAATTTCCATATTTCAATCACGCATCACACGAAAACTATTTAACATAGCGGCTTCATATTTTCAGAAAAAGCGATTTTGTAGCACGAGGAAAAACAAGGCTAAATATGCTAATGATGCAAAAAATGTAAACAAAGATTCGCCTATACACTGCACTGACAAGACGATACCGTATTTACGTCTATAAATGAAATCCACGTTGATATTTTGAAATATCGGATGAATCACGTACTGAAACGTTTGACCCCCAGCTGAGTAGTTTATCACTTACCTTGTATCCTGCTGAATGAAAGTATCTTCCATAAAACAAGCCACAAAATAGTTGTCAATGTAACCGGGATGCGAGTTTTAAGAAAATCTTCTATTCAGGCGATCTAGCTTTCTATCTCAAGTCCTGTTCTTGCCAGTTTCTTAACCGTGATCGTGGTTTAATATTTTCATATTAACCTGAGGCCAATTGTGTTAAGCAGTTTGTGACCGGTGCCTAGGTGTAAAACCGACCAATGACGAGCCAGTTTGACCAGTGCTCAGAAACAAACGCGGATTGTGAATGCACTGGTGCTTGCTCGGAACGACAATATATGAAGAAGCTGGGAGCGGGAGGTCCGGGAGGGGAAATGAATTGTCATAGGGTTGTCAAACTCAAAGATACAGTGAAAAGAAGTCTGTTATCATATATTACGGTTTGAAATAAATCGAAAAGACCAAATAATATTAAAAGGATTTTCAAAAATTTATTTTTCTTTTGAAAACTTGACTAGTTTCTGGAAACTAGTGGCACTAGTCTGAATCCGCCCCTGCGTTTTTCCTTACGTTTTCAGAACTCTGATGAAGGCCACAGGAGCGGTCGAATATTCAGTGAAAGATTTTTTTGACTAAAATCTATATATTACATTTTAGCTGTATATGTACCTATTTTATCTTTTAAAATTTTAGATCAGTTGCAAACTCCTTTTATCCAAATATATATATAATATGGAACCTCACACATTCACAGTGACGCGGTTGGCTCTGGCAAAACTGTGGCAATGCAACAAAATACATGCAGTTAAACTGCACAATTCAACTCACACAACATGCAACAAACTATAAACATCGATAGGCTCTTGTATTTTAGAAAATACACCGAATAGAAACATGGGTATAAAAGCTGCCACGTTTCAGTGCAGTGGCTCAGTCAATATAAACTCACCAGTATTATTCACGGTTCAGTTCCATAAAGCATCTATCATTTTATGGTGGTGGTTGTGGCCATATTCAGTCACTGGAAAACAGTTTGAAAATGGCGAGAAAAAATCTGGTTATCTACAGTATTTGAACACCTGATGTGGTCGATTATGGACGGTATCTCCCTGATCTGACGCTCGGCCAATGTCTCCGCTACAAAAACGGAAGGGGTAGAGGAATGGGACGGAGTGCAAAAAAACCACTCCGATGACGTCATTTTGAAAGCGAAAGCAGTCAACAGCAACTCGACAAAACTTGTGCGCTTTTCCAGCATAAATTAAATCTTGCAGTCGGGGGTTGATTTGAATGGTTGGTACAGCTTTTTAAAACATAACAACTCCTTTGTCTGAGCTTCTGCAAGTTGAACATCAACATGTACAGTTCAACTCCGTACCACGATGCCAGCCAAGCTGACAAATATGGCGCTCAAAATTTTGACGACGAGACTCCTTTCGATAATACGATTGGATTCACTGACAAAATGATACGAGCAGGTGCGTTCACATAGCCGACTTTTATTCGAACTCAACCTGATTATTGTTTCTTGTCTTACTTATAAAATATCTCACGTTCTTTTTTTTTTTTTTCAGCTTTTATACGAAAGGTAGGCCTGGCTACAAGATTTTCTAAAATAAAAATAAAATGTTTGGTATATATTAATATAGAGTTAACTTTTAGTATTGATCTTTTCGACGAATATTAATCAAAAAGTTTCACTTACAGCAAACCAATTATCATGTTTTAGAATATTGAGGATAGAGTCCACAGACTCAATTTCAAGACAATCAAGTCTTGAAATCTTTGCGATATGATCTCGCTTCTGTCTCTGCAAGCCTTTGCAGAGAATTTACCTCGGCTAGAGTAATTTTACATTTTTTTACAATTATATAAATAGCGTCCGGCTGACGTGTTACAAATATATACCATTCGGTACAAACTGTTCAATGACAGAAGGTAGTGATCTCTTGTAACTTGCATTTGTGTCCTAGCTGAGGATTTTTTGTACACACAGCAGGGGTGGATCCAGGATTTGCAAATGCAGGGGGCACCAACGAGTGCCAAAGGCACAAGCTTTCTAGGGGGGTCTGGAAGCATGACCCCCCAGAAATTCTTGAAAATTTGAGACTCTAAAATGGCTATTACCAGCATCTTGAGACGAGTAGTGTACTCGTTTAATACTAATTTTTTGCTAGCAAATTTCGCTTTTGTTAAAAAAAGGGGAGGGGGGGGGCAGTGCTCCCCCCCCCTTTGGATCTGCAACTGGACATGACATGCTAAAATTGCATGTGTTTTGATGATTGGCCTTGCCTAAATCACTCTCCCTGTTGCAAACAGTATGGCAAAACAAAAGATGGAGGCGAGAGAGGAAGTAACATATTTGTGGGGTTCTGATTACACAAGGGTGCTTTCTATTTTTTAAAGCTTATTTAATTTGCAAGATATCCTGGTATTTTACATTTATTTAGGTTTGTAAATACTAGGAGAAAGGAAGGGCAGGACAAAGCCAATACCTTACCAGATTTTCTAAATATTAAAGCAAGGGTGCTGATAATTTTTTGCCATCAAACTTCAGTGTAAACCATCAAGAATTTCAATGGGAGCTCCATAAACTTTAATAAAATACAGTACCTACACTTAACTATTTTATATTATAGCCCCTTAAAGCTTTAGTTTGATAATTGGGGCATCTGCTAGTATAATGTCCTGAACTGAAACTAAAAAGAGTGGAAGTTAGATATAAGTATGTGAGAGGAGGCCAGTCTAACAGCTGTGCTCCAGTTGCTTGACAGCGATTGACTGAGATCCACTGACTTATTGACACAGGTCAACTGTTCTGTGTTCTCTCAGTTGATCAGCTAAGGTCAAGTAAAAATGGTGAATTGATTGGGCATTAGGCCTTGAGAACAAGATTACATAGGTTGACCTTGGTAAAGCATTATCAATTAAGATCAACTGTGGTGGATCAAATCCTAACCACAGCTCTTATTTTAACCCCAACTCTAAGTTTAATTCAAATCCAAGCCATAGTCTAAACCCTAAACCTAGCATGAATGACTTTAATGGAGCATGGTCGACCCTGATCGAGCGTTATCGACCATGGTCAGTTGTATGATCTGCACTCAACCATCTATGTAGTATATGACAGTGCATTTTGATCAAGCTGCCTCATTGTGGCTTGGTAAGTGATAAAAAAGTCATTGTTACCCAGAATCTGCCTATCAAGTGTTTGATCATCTGTAGGAGAACATCACAATATGATACAGGTTAGCAACTAATCACCAGTCTTAATGTACTAGTTAATTGAGTTCAAGTATTTTACAACTCTTGTTTCAAGGTTTATTCCATTTTATTGTGTCAACTTGTGGTCACCATTGGATTCATATGTTTCTTCTTGTTCTGGTAAGTTTTGCGTAACAGTTGTTTAAAGTCGTATTATGTCACTGTTGTACATGTTGGAAGATTGAAAGCTACTTTCATGTTTGACGAGCTCAGTGCAAAAATGGCCTAAGTGACAATTTCTGTTGACTTTTTAAATTACTGGGAAATCTGGGTTTTTTTCACAGCTATACTGTATTCTAGGCTAATGGTACATAGCAAGTAGCTTTTATTTTTTAAAGTCGCATCAACCAAGGGTAAGAACAGAAGTGTTTTTACCCCCAGCAGAGATTATAGTAATTTCTTGGCATTTTTGGAAGCTTTTCTTTCCCGGTCAAAAGTAAACTTAATTGGTGTTCTTTGGGTAAAAATTCTATTTGTATTACAAGAATTATGTATTGGCTACCTAACATGAGTCCCTTGTCCACTGTAGCATTGCAAGAAGATTACTCAATACTAATAAGATAATTTGGAGGTTTTGTAGTCGTGACTTAGGCCATTCTTGCACCAAGCTCTTCATTTGTTTAGTTCATGTAAAACTTTGTTATCTGAAATCTGTTATTGATAAGGAAGTCATTTTGACAGTTAAATAGGAAGAGACAGATAAGTACTATAGGTGATTAAATTGAAATACAGACAGACTAGATAATAATAGAGCAAACAGAAACAAAAGCATGGAAAGTGATACACTCAGACATTTTGAAAACAGGAGCAGCTAGTAGAAATACTTCAAACTGACCAATTTATCTTGTCCTAGAGTGGAGTTTTTTTTATTTAACAATTAGTCACCAAAGGCGACATAAATATTGATAAATAGTCACCGAGACGAAGTCGAGGTGACTATCGCGATATTCACAGAGCCTAAGGTGACTAATTGTTTTAGTATAATTGCACTGGTTATTATTTCAGATAATAAAACTAAAAAGCAAACTTTCTAAAAAAAGTTTATTTTTCATTTAAAACAACACACGCCTAAACATGCTTTGCACGCAGGTCATTGCTATATAATCACCTAGTGGTGATTATAGCAAGAGAGAACGAAGTTCTCGACCAATCAGTGCAAGTCATTTTTGATAATCACCAGTACAATTTTACCAAATAGTTATAATAGTTTTAACAAGAACTTTGGAAAGGTTAAAACAGGCACATCTCAACAATTTGCAGTCAGTGAATTTACATTTAACTATATGACTTGTCTAGGCATGAAGCCAAGGTGTATGCAATGAGCCATCCAGGGCTGTTTTACGCTGCTTTGTAAGTATAACAGCTAATCTCTATTGATAATATCATCTGGTCATTTTGTGATCAATTAATAACTATCATGTTAATTATATTTAGTATTAGTATATATTTCCGTGTTTTAATGATATTTACATGTATAGCTATTTGCATGTTAATTTGTTAGTAGAGCGACTGTCTGTGCATGATGTGAATAACTATAGAACCATGTATATTAACAATCCTGTATATAGTTTGTACCTGCAGAACTGACCAGTACAGATTTGGTTATATTTTCTCAGGGTAGTGTGATGATTTTATTTTTATGGTGGCTCCTATCACTTTCAAATATTTTAGTAATAATGAAACACAAATAAATTATACTTAACTTATGAGTCATGTCATTATACACTTGTCTTGTAACATAAAGGTACTGTCAGAAAATATGTGTTTCCAGAATTATTAGTACAGTAATCAGAATATTTTGATTATAAATTTCATAGCTTAGTTTTTTAATTAAATAAATTTAAGTTGTTGTTATCTGTTAATCTTTAGAGCTGTGACGTTTGTTACGATGATAGCCATGGCTTGTTTTGAATCTGCAAGGTAAGGCTGAACAAGTTTGACATGTAGAAAAGAAATGGTTTAAGTTAACACTTTCAAAGTAGACGGGAAATACTTATTCTTAAAAGCAAAGTATTCATTTAAGGATATTATATATTAAATAATTATAACATTTATTTTTGTCTTAACATCAACTGGCAGTCGTAGGTAATGAACAGCTGACAGCTCTGGCTGCATGACATTTATAAATCTATAAATAAAGATTTACCAAAGTTGGTTTGATATTTCGAATTACAAACTAATCGAAACTATTACAGTTAAAGCGTATACCACTCCTTTTTTAGTTGCAAAGCAATAAATATTAGCAATTGTCTGCAAATTACTAGCAGCATTAAATTAGGTACTCAGTTTATATGCATTTTTCAAATTTATGCTGCTTTTTTCATATTTTTAATTAAATTTTATTATTAGATTTTTTATTATCCTTTCTTTCTACAATTGCAGGAGAAAGTTTCCAACAAATCTCATCCTCTTGGGAATTTTTGTAAGTTTTCTTCCGCCCAGAAGAATAATTATCGAAAGCAAAAGGAACAGTAGAAAATGGAAATAATTAATGATATATTTCTTTGTAGTGTGTGATGAGACATTACATGTAGTTGTGTAAGCTGACCAGAAAAGTATGAACCAGCATTTGTTTAGGTTTCAGGAATAGTAATTGTAATTTTTTTCACAAAACAATTTATATAAGTGGTCAGAAGCATTGAGAAATCACTGTTGAATACAATACAGATTGTTGTGTTTACAGTTATGTATGTTTTGCTGCAGACGTTATGTGAAGGATACTTGCTGGGCGCTGCTGCAAGGTAAGGCAAAGGTCTGAATTGAAGTAGTAAATTTTACAGTACCTATATTATTTTATGATCTGAAAGAATTTAAGTGAGTGGGCAGTCTTAGTTAAGTGCTTCTGATCCAATGGGAGGGGCTCAGTTGGGGGCAGGGGTCTTTTTTTGGCCAGCTAGGTCTTTTTAGTTTCCAAGCTCTGCCTTCTACCAAAGAAAACCCTGGTTGGGTCTAGTCATGTAGCTCCCAGATTATCCATACTAACAAATAAAATATGACATAACCCTGAGTGTTTTTCAGTGTTAGATGATTCCATCTCTGTTTCAGAGAACATTGAACTCAAGACTCCTAACTAATTTTTCCTTATTGCAGTGTTTATGACGCAGATGCAGTTCTTATGGCTGTGGGAATAACTGCTGTAAGTTTTTGTTATCTTTTCAAGGCCAAACAAGGACGAAAACCAACGTTAAACCATTGTTGTTTTTATCCTTTAATAAATCATGAACTAATGTTGTGTTCTGTGTTTTGTTGATCTTTGCTGTGTACTAAGAAATAATAAGAAATTAGTTCTATTTTCTAGGTTGTCTGTCTTGGAATCACGATCTTTGCTTTCCAGACCAAGGTAAGTGTTTAAGACACAGAACATGACATGACAATCTGTAACTTGTAACCCTCTTTGATCTCTAAAGTTTAGCCCATTCTAACACACTCAAGAATACCAAATGGAATACTGTCATTGCTAAGATCTGATCGTGGGAAATTATTAAAGATGGTAATTTGCGACAAATCAACATGTAAGTGAGGGGGAAACCAGTAAGGTTTGGTCGCTGAGCACTGAGTGTGCTCAGTGCTCAGCGGCCAAACCTTACTGGTTACC